>CAKAJE020001854.1:0-147288 GCA_916610135.2 Macropis europaea
GTGCATTTTACTCGCCATTTCATGCGCTTTGAGATGCCGCTTAGCCCAATACGCTATCTGAAATAGGAGCGACGTAAATTGAACAAATGTGATAGAATTTCTCTGAATTCTTAAATTAACCATAATATAAAATGATCTTATCGGGACTCTGTTTGCCCTACCCTAGAAGTTTAATAGTGCATTTTACTCGCCATTTCATGCGCTTTGAGATGCCGCGTAGCCCAATACGCTATCTGACATACGAGCGACGTAAGAGGAACAAATGTGATAGAATTTCGCTGAATTCTTAAATTAACCATAATATAAAATGATTTAATCGGGTCTTTGTTTGCCCTACCCTAGAAGTTTAATAGTGCATTTTACTCGCTATTTCATGCGCTTTGAGATGCCGCTTAGCCCAATACGCTATCTGAAATACGAGCGACGTAAGTTGAACAAATGTGATAGAATTTCGCTGAATTCTTTTATTAACCATAATGTAAAATGATCTTATCGCGTCTCTGTTTGCCCTACCCTAGAAGTTTAATAGTGCATTTTACTCGACATTTCATGCGCTTTGAGATGCCGCTTAGCCCAATACGCTATCTGAAATAGGAGCGACGTAAATTGAACAAATGTGATAGAATTTCGCTGAATTCTTAAATTAACCATAATATAAAATGATCTTATCGGGACTCTGTTTGCCCTACCCTAGAAGTTTAATAGTGCATTTTACTCGCCATTTCATGCGCTTTGAGATGCCGCGTAGCCCAATACGCTATCTGACATACGAGCGACGTAAGAGGAACAAATGTGATAGAATTTCGCTGAATTCTTTTATTAACCATAATGTAAAATGATCTAATCGGGTCTCTGTTCGCCCTAGCCTGGAAGTTTACTAGTGCATTTTATTCGCCATTTCATGCTCTTTGAGATGCCGCTTAGCCGAATACGCTAACTGAAATAGGAGCGACGTAAATTGAACAAATGAGATAGAATTTCCCTGAAATCTTATATTAAACAAAATATAAAATGATCTAATCGGGTCTCTGATTGCCCTATCATAGAAGTTTAATAGTGAATTTTACTCGCCATTCCACGCGCTTTAAGATGCCGCTTAGCCCAATACGCTATCTGCAATAGGAGCGACGTAAATTGAACAAATGTGATAGAATTCCGCTGAATTCTTAAATTAACCATAATATAAAATGATCTAATCGGGTCTCTGTTTGCCCTACACTAGAAGTTTAATAGTGCATTTTACTCGCCATTTCATGCGCTTTGAGATGCCGCTTAGCCCAATACGCTATCTGAAATAGGAGCGACGTAAATTGAACAAATGTGATAGAATTTCGCTGAATTCTTAAATTAACCATAATATAAAATGATCTAATGGGGTCTTTGATTGCCCTACCCTAGAAGATTAATAGTGCATTTCACTCGCCATTTAATGCGCTTTGAGATGCCGCTTGGCCCAATACGCTATCTGACATAGGAATGACGTAAATTGAACAAATGTGATAGAATTTCGCTGAATTCTTATATTAACCAAAATATAAAATGATCTAATCGGGTCTCTGCTTGCCCTAGCATAGAAGTTTAATAGTGCATTTTACTCGCCATTCCACGCGCTTTAAGTTGCCGCCTAGCCCAGTACGCTATCTGAAATAGGAGCTACGTAAATTGAACAAATGTGATAGAATTTCGCTGAATTCTTAAATTAACCATAATATAAAATGATTTAATCGGGTCTTTGTTTGCCCTACCCTAGAAGTTTAATAGTGCATTTTACTCGCCATTTCATGCACTTTGAGATGCCGCTTAGCCCAATACGCTATCTGAAATACGAGCGACGTAAGTTGAACAAATGTGATAGAATTTCGCTGAATTCTTTTATTAACCATAATGTAAAATGATCTTATCGCGTCTCTGTTTGCCCTACCCTAGAAGTTTAATAGTGCATTTTACTCGCCATGTCATGCGCTTTGAGATGCCGCTTAGCACAATACGCTATCTGAAATAGGAGCGACGTAAATTGAACAAATGTGATAGAATTTCTCTGAATTCTTAAATTAACCATAATATAAAATGATCTTATCGGGACTCTGTTTGCCCTACCCTAGAAGTTTAATAGTGCATTTTACTCGCCATTTCATGCGCTTTGAGATGCCGCGCAGCCTAATACGCTATCTGACATACGAGCGACGTAAGAGGAACAAATGTGATAGAATTTCGCTGAATTCTTAAATTAACCATAATATAAAATGATTTAATCGGGTCTTTGTTTGCCCTACCCTAGAAGTTTAATAGTGCATTTTACTCGCCATTTCATGCGCTTTGAGATGCCGCTTAGCCCAATACGCTATCTGAAATACGAGCGACGTAAGTTGAACAAATGTGATAGAATTTCGCTGAATTCTTTTATTAACCATAATGTAAAATGATCTTATCGCGTCTCTGTTTGCCCTACCCTAGAAGTTTAATAGTGCATTTTACTCGCCATTTCATGCGCTTTGAGATGCCGCTTAGCCCAATACGCTATCTGAAATAGGAGCGACGTAAATTGAACAAATGTGATAGAATTTCTCTGAATTCTTAAATTAACCATAATATAAAATGATCTTATCGGGACTCTGTTTGCCCTACCCTAGAAGTTTAATAGTGCATTTTACTCGCCATTTCATGCGCTTTGAGATGCCGCGTAGCCCAATACGCTATCTGACATACGAGCGACGTAAGAGGAACAAATGTGATAGAATTTCGCTGAATTCTTAAATTAACCATAATATAAAATGATTTAATCGGGTCTTTGTTTGCCCTACCCTAGAAGTTTAATAGTGCATTTTACTCGCTATTTCATGCGCTTTGAGATGCCGCTTAGCCCAATACGCTATCTGAAATACGAGCGATGTAAGTTGAACAAATGTGATAGAATTTCGCTGAATTCTTTTATTAACCATAATGTAAAATGATCTTATCGCGTCTCTGTTTGCCCTACCCTAGAAGTTTAATAGTGCATTTTACTCGACATTTCATGCGCTTTGAGATGCCGCTTAGCCCAATACGCTATCTGAAATAGGAGCGACGTAAATTGAACAAATGTGATAGAATTTCGCTGAATTCTTAAATTAACCATAATATAAAATGATCTTATCGGGACTCTGTTTGCCCTACCCTAGAAGTTTAATAGTGCATTTTACTCGCCATTTCATGCGCTTTGAGATGCCGCGTAGCCCAATACGCTATCTGACATACGAGCGACGTAAGAGGAACAAATGTGATAGAATTTCGCTGAATTCTTTTATTAACCATAATGTAAAATGATCTAATCGGGTCTCTGTTCGCCCTAGCCTGGAAGTTTACTAGTGCATTTTATTCGCCATTTCATGCTCTTTGAGATGCCGCTTAGCCGAATACGCTAACTGAAATAGGAGCGACGTAAATTGAACAAATGAGATAGAATTTCCCTGAAATCTTATATTAAACAAAATATAAAATGATCTAATCGGGTCTCTGATTGCCCTATCATAGAAGTTTAATAGTGAATTTTACTCGCCATTCCACGCGCTTTAAGATGCCGCTTAGCCCAATACGCTATCTGCAATAGGAGCGACGTAAATTGAACAAATGTGATAGAATTCCGCTGAATTCTTAAATTAACCATAATATAAAATGATCTAATCGGGTCTCTGTTTGCCCTACACTAGAAGTTTAATAGTGCATTTTACTCGCCATTTCATGCGCTTTGAGATGCCGCTTAGCCCAATACGCTATCTGAAATAGGAGCGACGTAAATTGAACAAATGTGATAGAATTTCGCTGAATTCTTAAATTAACCATAATATAAAATGATCTAATGGGGTCTCTGTTTGCCCTACCCTAGAAGTTTAATAGTGCATTTTACTCGTCATTTCACGCGCTTTAAGATGCCGCTTAGCCCAATACGCTATCTGAAATAGGAGCGATGTAAATTGATCAAATGTGATAGAATTTCGCTGAATTCTTTTATTAACCATAACGTAAAATGATCTAATCGGGTCTCTGTTCGCCCTAGCGTAGAAGCTTAATTGTGCATTTTATTCGTCATTTCATGCGCTTTGAGATGCCGCTTAGCCCAATACGCTATCTGAAATAGGAGCGACGTAAATTGAACAAATGTGATAGAATTTCGCTGAATCCTTATATTAACCAAAATATAAAATGATCTAATCGGGTCTCTGTTTGCCCTACCCTAGAAGTTTAATAGTGCATTTTACTCGCCATTTCTCGCGCTTTGAGATGCCGCTTAGCCCAATACGCTATCTGAAATATCAGCGACGTAAATTGAACAAATCTGAGAGAATTTCGCTGAATTCTTAAATTAACCATAATATAAAATGATCTTATCGGGTCTCTGTTTGCACTACCCTAGAAGTTGAATAGTGCATTTTACTCGACATTTCTTGCGCTTTGAGATGCCGCTTAGTCCAATACGCTATCTGAAATATCAGCGACGTAAATTGAACAAATGTGAGAGAATTTCGCTGAATTCTTATATTAACCAAAATATAAAATGATCTAATCGGGTCTCTGATTGCCCTATCATAGAAGTTTAGTAGTGCATTTTACTCGCCCTTCCACGCGCTTTGAGATACCGCCTAGCCCAGTACGCTATCTGAAATAGGAGCGACGTAAGTTGAACAAATGTGATAGAATTACGCTGAATTCTTATATTAACCAAAATATAAAATGACCTAATCGGGTCTCTGATTGCCCTATCATAGTAGTTTAGTAGTGCATTACACTCGCCATTCCACGCGCTTTAAGATGCCGCCTAGCCCAGTACGCTATCTGAAATAGGAGCGACGTAACTTGAACAAATGTGATAGAATTACACTGAATTCTTATATTAACCATAACATAAAATGATCTAATCGGGTCTCTGTTTGCCTTATCCTAGAAGTTTAATAGTGCATTATACTCCCCATTTCGTGCGCTATTAGATGCCGCTTAGCCCAGGACGCTATCTGAAATAGGAACGACGTAAATTGAACAAATGTGATAGAATTTTGCTGAATTCTTAAATTAACCATAATATAAAATGATCTAATCGGGTCTCTGTTTGCCCTACCCTAGAAGTTTAATAGTGCATTTTACTCGCCATTTCATGCGCTTTGAGATGGCGCTTAGCCCAATACGCTATCTGAAATAGGAGAGACGTAAATTGAACAAATGTGATAGAATTTGGCTGAATTCTTAAATTAACCATAATATAAAATGATCTAATCGGGTCTCTGTTTGCCTTACCCTAGAAGTTTAATAGTGCATTTTACTCGCCATCTCATGCGATTAGAGATGCCGCTTAGGACAATACGCTATCTGAAATAGGAGCGACGTAAATTGAACAAATGTGATAGAATTTTTCTGAATTCTTAAATAAACCATAATATGAAATGATCTAATCGGGTCTCCGTTTGCCCTTCCCTAGAAGTTTAACAGTGCATTTTACTCGCCATTTCATGCGCGTTGAGATGCCGCTTAGCCCAATACGCTATCTGAAATAGGAGCGACGTAAATAGAACAGTTGTGATAGATTTTCGCTGAATTCTTATATTAACCAAAATATAAAATGATCTAATCGGGTCTCTGATTGCCCTATCATAGAAGTTTAATAGTGCATTTTACTCGCCAATCCACGCGCTTTAAGATTCCGCCTAGCCCAGTACGCTATCTGAAATAGGAGCGACGTAAATTGAACAAATGTGATAGAATTTGGCTGAATTCTTAATTTAACCATAATATAAAATGATCTAATCGGGTCTCTGTTTGCCTTACCCTAGAAGTTTAATAGTGCATTTGACTCGCCATTTCATGCGATTTGAGATGCCGCTTAGCCCAATACGCTGTCTGAAATAGGAGTGACGTAAATTGAACAAATGTGATAGAATTTCTCTGAAATCTTATATCAAACAAAATATAAAATGATCTAAACGGGACTCTGATTGCCCTATCATAGAAGTTTAGTAGTGCATTTTACTCGCCATTCCACGCGCTTTAAGATGCCGCCTAGCCCAGTACGTTATCTGAAATAGGAGCGACGTAAGTTGAACAAATGTGATAGAATTTCCCTGAAATCTTATATTAAACAAAATATAAAATGATCTAATCGGGTCCCTGGTTGCCTTATCCTAGAAGTTTAATAGTGCATTTTACTCGCCTTTCCACGCGCTTTAAGATGCCGCCTAGCCCAGTACGCTATCTGAAATAGGAGCGACGTAAATTGAACAAATGAGATAGAATTTCCCTGAAATCTTATATTAAACAAAATATAAAATTATCTAATCGAGTGCCTGATTGCCCTATCATAGAAGTTTAGTAGTGCATTTTACTCGCCATTCCACGCGCTTTAAGATGCCGCCTAGCCCAGTACGCTATCAGAAATAGGAGCGACGTAACTTGAACAAATGTGATAGAATTACGCTGAATTCTTATATTAACCGTAACATAAAATGATCTAATCGGGTCTCTGTTTGCCTTATCCTAGAAGTTTAATAGTGCATTATACTCGCCATTTCATGCGCTATTAGATGCCGCTTAGCCCAGGACGCTATCTGAAATAGGAACGACGTAAATTGAACAAATGTGATAGAATTTTGCTGAATTCTTAAATTAACCATAATATAAAATGATCTAATCGGGTCTCTGTTTGCCCTACCCTAGAAGTTTAATAGTGCATTTCACTCGTCACGTCATGCGCTTTGAGATGCCGCTTAGTCCAATACGCTATCTGAAATATCAGCGACGTAAATTGAACAAATGTGAGAGAATTTCGCTGAATTCTTATATTAACCAAAATATAAAATGATCTAATCGGGTCTCTGATTGCCCTATCATAGAAGTTTAGTAGTGCATTTTACTCGCCCTTCCACGCGCTTTGAGATACCGCCTAGCCCAGTACGCTATCTGAAATAGGAGCGACGTAAGTTGAACAAATGTGATAGAATTACGCTGAATTCTTATATTAACCAAAATATAAAATGACCTAATCGGGTCTCTGATTGCCCTATCATAGTAGTTTAGTAGTGCATTACACTCGCCATTCCACGCGCTTTAAGATGCCGCCTAGCCCAGTACGCTATCTGAAATAGGAGCGACGTAACTTGAACAAATGTGATAGAATTACACTGAATTCTTATATTAACCATAACATAAAATGATCTAATCGGGTCTCTGTTTGCCTTATCCTAGAAGTTTAATAGCTCATTTTATTCGCTATTTCATGCGCTTTGAGATGCCGCTTAGCCCAATACGCTATCTGAAATAGGAGCGACGTAAATTGAACAAATGTGATAGAATTTCCCTGAATTCTTATAGTAACCTTAATGTAAAATGATCTAATCGGGTCTTTCTTCGACCAACCCTAGAAGTTTAATAGTGCATTTCACTCGTCACTTCATGCGCTTTGAGATGCCGCTAAGCACAATAAGCTATCTGTAATAGGAGCGACGTAAATTGAACAAATGTGATAGAATTTCGCTGAATTCTTTTATTAACCATAACGTAAAATGATCTAATCGGGTCTCTGTTCGCCCTCGCCTAGAAGTTTAATAGTGCATTTTATTCGCCATTTCATGCGCTTTGAGATGCCGCTTAGCCCAATACGCTATCAGAAATAGGAGCGAAATAAATTGAACAAATGTGATAGAATTTCACTGAATTCTTATATTAACCAAAATATAAAATGATCTAATCAGGTCTCTGATTGCCCTAGCATAGAAGCTTAATAGTGCATTTTACTCGCCATTCCGCGCGCTTTAGGATGCCGCCTAGCCCAATACGATATCTGAAATAGGAGCGACGTAAATTGAACAAATGTGATAGAATTTCGCTGAATTCTTAAATTAACCATAATATAAAATGATTTAATCGGGTCTTTGTTTGCCCTACCCTAGAAGTTTAATAGTGCATTTTACTCGCCATTTCATGCGCTTTGAGATGCCGCTTAGCCCAATACGCTATCTGAAATACGAGCGACGTAAGAGGAACAAATGTGATAGAATTTCGCTGAATTCTTTTATTAACCATAATGTAAAATGATCTTATCGGGTCTCTGTTTGCCCTACCCTAGAAGTTTAATAGTGCAATTTATTCGCCATTTCATGCTCTTTGAGATGCCGCTTAGCCGAATACGCTAACTGAAATAGGAGCGACGTAAATTGAACAAATGAGATAGAATTTCCCTGAAATCTTATATTAAACAAAATATAAAATGATCTAATCGAGTGCCTGATTGCCCTATCATAGAAGTTTAGTAGTGCATTTTACTCGCCATTCCACGCGCTTTAAGATGCCGCCTAGCCCAGTACGCTATCTGAAATAGGAGCGACGTAAATTGAACAAATGTGATAGAATTACGCTGAGTTCTAATATTAACCGTAACATAAAATGATCTAATCGGGTCTCTGTTTGCCTCATCGTAGAAGTTTAATAGTGCATTATACACGCCATTTCATGCGCTATTAGATGCCGCTTAGCCCAGGACGCTATCTGAAATAGGAACGACGTAAATTGAGCAAATGTGATAGAATTTCGCTGAATTCTTTTATTAACCAAAATGTAAAATGATCTAATCGGGTCTCTGTTCGCCCTCGCCTAGAGGTTTAATAGTGCATTTTATTCGCCATTTCATGCGCTTTGAGATGCCGCTTAGCCCAATACGCTATCTGAAATAGCGGCGACGTAAATTAAACAAATGTGATAGAATGTCCCTGAAATCTTATATTAAACAAAATGTAAAATGATCTAATCGGGTCTCTGATTGCCCTATCATAGAAGTTTAAGAGTGCATTTTACTCACCATTTCTTGTGCTTTGCGATGCCGCATAGCCCAATACGCTATCTGAAATATCAGCGACGTAAGTTGAACAAATGTGATAGAATTTCGCTGAATTCTTATATTAACCAAAACATAAAATGATCTAATCGGGTCTCTGATTGCCCTATCATAGAAGTTTAATAGTGCATTTTACCCGCCATTCCACGCGCTTTAAGATGCCGCCTAGCCCAGTACGCTATCTGAAATAGGAGCTACGTAAGTTGAACAAATGTGTCAGAGTTACGCTGAATTCTTATATTAACCAAAATATAAAATGATCTAATCGGGTCTCTGATTGCCCTATCATAGAAGTTTAATAGTGAATTTTACTCGCCATTCCACGCGCTTTAAGATGCCGCTTAGCCCAATACGCTATCTGCAATAGGAGCGACGTAAATTGAACAAATGTGATAGAATTTCGCTGAATTCTTAAATTAACCATAATATAAAATGATGTAATCGGGTCTCTGTTTGCCCTACCCTAGAAGTTTAATAGTGCATTTTACTCGCCATTTCATGCGCTTTGAGATGCCGCTTAGCCCAATACGCTATCTGAAATAGGAGCGACGTAAATTGAACAAATGTGATAGAATTTCGCTGAATTCTTAAATTAACCATAATATAAAATGATCTAATGGGGTCTCTGTTTGCCCTACCCTAGAAGTTTAATAGTGCATTTTACTCGTCATTTCACGCGCTTTAAGATGCCGCTTAGCCCAATACGCTATCTGAAATAGGAGCGATGTAAATTGATCAAATGTGATAGAATTTCGCTGAATTCTTTTATTAACCATAACGTAAAATGATCTAATCGGGTCTCTGTTCGCCCTAGCGTAGAAGCTTAATTGTGCATTTTATTCGTCATTTCATGCGCTTTGAGATGCCGCTTAGCCCAATACGCTATCTGAAATGTCAGCGACGTAAATTGAACAAATCTGAGAGAATTTCGCTGAATTCTTAAATTAACCATAATATAAAATGATCTTATCGGGTCTCTGTTTGCACTAGCCTGGAAGTTTACTAGTGCATTTTATTCGCCATTTCATGCTCTTTGAGATGCCGCTTAGCCGAATACGCTAACTGAAATAGGAGCGACGTAAATTGAACAAATGAGATAGAATTTCCCTGAAATCTTATATTAAACAAAATATAAAATGATCTAATCGAGTGCCTGATTGCCCTATCATAGAAGTTTAGTAGTGCATTTTACTCGCCATTCCACGCGCTTTAAGATGCCGCCTAGCCCAGTACGCTATCTGAAATAGGAGCGACGTAACTTGAACAAATGTGATAGAATTTTGCTGAATTCTTAAATTAACCATAATATAAAATGATCTAATCGGGTCTCTGTTTGCCCTACCCTAGAAGTTTAATAGTGCATTTCACTCGACACTTCATGCGTTTTGAGATGCCGCTAAGCACAATAAGCTATCTGTAATAGGAGCGACGTAAATTGAGCAAATGTGATAGAATTTCGCTGAATTCTTTTATTAACCAAAATGTAAAATGATCTAATCGGGTCTCTGGTCGCCCTCGCCTAGAAGTTTAATAGTGCATTTTATTCGCCATTTCATGCGCTTTGAGATGCCGCTTAGCCCAATACGCTATCTGAAATAGCAGCGACGTAAATTAAACAAATGTGATAGAATGTCCCTGAAATCTTATATTAATCAAAATGTAAAATGATCTAATCGGGTCTCTGATTGCCCTATCATAGAAGTTTAAGAGTGCATTTTACTCGCCATTTCTTGCGCTTTGCGATGCCGCATAGCCCAATACGCTATCTGAAGTACCAGCGACGTAAGTTGAACAAATGTGATAGAATTTCGCTGAATTCTTTTATTAAACAAAATATAAAATGATCTAATCGGGTTCTGACTACCCTATCATAGAAGTTTAATAGTGCATTTCACTCGCCATTTCATGCGCTTTGAGATGCCACTTAGCCCAATACGCTATCTGCAATAGGAGCGACGTAAGTTGAACAAATGTGATAGAATGTCGCTGAATTCTTTTATTAACCATAATGTAAAATGATCTAATCGGGTCTCTGTTCGCCCTAGCCTAGAAGTTTAATAGCTCATTTTATTCGCTATTTCATGCGCTTTGAGATGCCGCTTAGCCCAATACGCTATCTGAAATAGGAGCGACGTAAATTGAACAAATGTGATAGAATTTCCCTGAATTCTTATAGTAACCTTAATGTAAAATGATCTAATCGGGTCTTTCTTCGACCAACCCTAGAAGTTTAATAGTGCATTTCACTCGTCACTTCATGCGCTTTGAGATGCCGCTAAGCACAATAAGCTATCTGTAATAGGAGCGACGTAAATTGAACAAATGTGATAGAATTTCGCTGAATTCTTTTATTAACCATAACGTAAAATGATCTAATCGGGTCTCTGTTCGCCCTCGCCTAGAAGTTTAATAGTGCATTTTATTCGCCATTTCATGCGCTTTGAGATGCCGCTTAGCCCAATACGCTATCAGAAATAGGAGCGAAATAAATTGAACAAATGTGATAGAATTTCACTGAATTCTTATATTAACCAAAATATAAAATGATCTAATCAGGTCTCTGATTGCCCTAGCATAGAAGCTTAATAGTGCATTTTACTCGCCATTCCGCGCGCTTTAGGATGCCGCCTAGCCCAATACGATATCTGAAATAGGAGCGACGTAAATTGAACAAATGTGATAGAATTTCGCTGAATTCTTAAATTAACCATAATATAAAATGATTTAATCGGGTCTTTGTTTGCCCTACCCTAGAAGTTTAATAGTGCATTTTACTCGCCATTTCATGCGCTTTGAGATGCCGCTTAGCCCAATACGCTATCTGAAATACGAGCGACGTAAGAGGAACAAATGTGATAGAATTTCGCTGAATTCTTTTATTAACCATAATGTAAAATGATCTTATCGGGTCTCTGTTTGCCCTACCCTAGAAGTTTAATAGTGCAATTTATTCGCCATTT
Organism: Macropis europaea; assembly: GCA_916610135.2. NCBI lineage: Eukaryota > Metazoa > Arthropoda > Insecta > Hymenoptera > Melittidae > Macropis > Macropis europaea. The sequence continues at coordinate 11,812 of CAKAJE020001854.1, forward strand.
CATGCTCTTTGAGATGCCGCTTAGCCGAATACGCTAACTGAAATAGGAGCGACGTAAATTGAACAAATGAGATAGAATTTCCCTGAAATCTTATATTAAACAAAATATAAAATGATCTAATCGAGTGCCTGATTGCCCTATCATAGAAGTTTAGTAGTGCATTTTACTCGCCATTCCACGCGCTTTAAGATGCCGCCTAGCCCAGTACGCTATCAGAAATAGGAGCGACGTAACTTGAACAAATGTGATAGAATTACGCTGAGTTCTAATATTAACCGTAACATAAAATGATCTAATCGGGTCTCTGTTTGCCTCATCGTAGAAGTTTAATAGTGCATTATACACGCCATTTCATGCGCTATTAGATGCCGCTTAGCCCAGGACGCTATCTGAAATAGGAACGACGTAAATTGAGCAAATGTGATAGAATTTCGCTGAATTCTTTTATTAACCAAAATGTAAAATGATCTAATCGGGTCTCTGTTCGCCCTCGCCTAGAGGTTTAATAGTGCATTTTATTCGCCATTTCATGCGCTTTGAGATGCCGCTTAGCCCAATACGCTATCTGAAATAGCGGCGACGTAAATTAAACAAATGTGATAGAATGTCCCTGAAATCTTATATTAAACAAAATGTAAAATGATCTAATCGGGTCTCTGATTGCCCTATCATAGAAGTTTAAGAGTGCATTTTACTCACCATTTCTTGTGCTTTGCGATGCCGCATAGCCCAATACGCTATCTGAAATATCAGCGACGTAAGTTGAACAAATGTGATAGAATTTCGCTGAATTCTTATATTAACCAAAACATAAAATGATCTAATCGGGTCTCTGATTGCCCTATCATAGAAGTTTAATAGTGCATTTTACCCGCCATTCCACGCGCTTTAAGATGCCGCCTAGCCCAGTACGCTATCTGAAATAGGAGCTACGTAAGTTGAACAAATGTGTCAGAGTTACGCTGAATTCTTATATTAACCAAAATATAAAATGATCTAATCGGGTCTCTGATTGCCCTATCATAGAAGTTTAATAGTGAATTTTACTCGCCATTCCACGCGCTTTAAGATGCCGCTTAGCCCAATACGCTATCTGCAATAGGAGCGACGTAAATTGAACAAATGTGATAGAATTTCGCTGAATTCTTAAATTAACCATAATATAAAATGATGTAATCGGGTCTCTGTTTGCCCTACCCTAGAAGTTTAATAGTGCATTTTACTCGCCATTTCATGCGCTTTGAGATGCCGCTTAGCCCAATACGCTATCTGAAATAGGAGCGACGTAAATTGAACAAATGTGATAGAATTTCGCTGAATTCTTAAATTAACCATAATATAAAATGATCTAATGGGGTCTCTGTTTGCCCTACCCTAGAAGTTTAATAGTGCATTTTACTCGTCATTTCACGCGCTTTAAGATGCCGCTTAGCCCAATACGCTATCTGAAATAGGAGCGATGTAAATTGATCAAATGTGATAGAATTTCGCTGAATTCTTTTATTAACCATAACGTAAAATGATCTAATCGGGTCTCTGTTCGCCCTAGCGTAGAAGCTTAATTGTGCATTTTATTCGTCATTTCATGCGCTTTGAGATGCCGCTTAGCCCAATACGCTATCTGAAATGTCAGCGACGTAAATTGAACAAATCTGAGAGAATTTCGCTGAATTCTTAAATTAACCATAATATAAAATGATCTTATCGGGTCTCTGTTTGCACTAGCCTGGAAGTTTACTAGTGCATTTTATTCGCCATTTCATGCTCTTTGAGATGCCGCTTAGCCGAATACGCTAACTGAAATAGGAGCGACGTAAATTGAACAAATGAGATAGAATTTCCCTGAAATCTTATATTAAACAAAATATAAAATGATCTAATCGAGTGCCTGATTGCCCTATCATAGAAGTTTAGTAGTGCATTTTACTCGCCATTCCACGCGCTTTAAGATGCCGCCTAGCCCAGTACGCTATCTGAAATAGGAGCGACGTAACTTGAACAAATGTGATAGAATTTTGCTGAATTCTTAAATTAACCATAATATAAAATGATCTAATCGGGTCTCTGTTTGCCCTACCCTAGAAGTTTAATAGTGCATTTCACTCGACACTTCATGCGTTTTGAGATGCCGCTAAGCACAATAAGCTATCTGTAATAGGAGCGACGTAAATTGAGCAAATGTGATAGAATTTCGCTGAATTCTTTTATTAACCAAAATGTAAAATGATCTAATCGGGTCTCTGGTCGCCCTCGCCTAGAAGTTTAATAGTGCATTTTATTCGCCATTTCATGCGCTTTGAGATGCCGCTTAGCCCAATACGCTATCTGAAATAGCAGCGACGTAAATTAAACAAATGTGATAGAATGTCCCTGAAATCTTATATTAAACAAAATGTAAAATGATCTAATCGGGTCTCTGATTGCCCTATCATAGAAGTTTAAGAGTGCATTTTACTCGCCATTTCTTGCGCTTTGAGATGCCGCATAGCCCAATACGCTATCTGAAATATCAGCGACGTAAGTTGAACAAATGTGATAGAATTTCGCTGAATTCTTTTATTAAACAAAATATAAAATGATCTAATCGAGTCTCTGATTGCCCTATCATAGAAGTTTAATAGTGCATTTTACTCGCCATTTCATGCGCTTTGAGATGCCACTTAGCCCAATACGCTATCTCCAATAGGAGCGACGTAAGTTGAACAAATGTGATAGAATTTCGCTGAATTCTTTTATTAACCATATTGTAAAGTGATCTAATCCGGTCTCTGTTCGCCCTAGCCTAGAAGTTGGATAGCTCATTTTATTCGCCATTTCATGCGCTTTGAGATGCCGCATAGCCCAATACGCTATCTGAAATAGGAGCGACGTAAATTGAACAAATGTGATAGAATTTCCCTGAATTCTTATATTAACCTTAATGTAAAATGATCTAATCGGGTCTTTCTTCGACCAACCCTAGAAGTTTAATAGTGCACTTCACTCGTCACTTCATGCGCTTTGAGATGCCGCTAAGCACAATAAGCTATCTGTAATAGGAGCGACGTAAATTGAACAAATGTGATAGAATTTCGCTGAATTCTTTTATTAACCATAATGTAAAATGATCTAATCGGGTCTCTGTTCGCCCTCGCCTAGAAGTTTAATAGTGCATTTTATTCGCCATTTCATGCGCTTTGAGATGCCGCTTAGCCCAATACGCTATCTGAAATAGGAGCGACGTAAATAGAACAATTGTGATAGAATTTCGCTGAATTCTTATATTAACCGTAACATAAAATGATCTAATCGGGTCTCTGTTTGCCTTATCCTAGAAGTTTAATAGTGCATTTTACTCGCCATTTCATGCGCTTTGAGATGCCGCTTAGCCCAATACGCTATCTGAAATAGGAGCTACGTAAGTTGAACAAATGTGACAGAATTACGCTGCATTCTTATATTTACCGTAATATAAAATGATCTAATCGGTTCTCTGATTGCCCTACCATAGAAGTTTAATGGTGCATTTTACTTGCCATTCCACGCGCTTTAAGTTGCCGCCTAGCCCAGTACGCTATCTGAAATAGGAGCTACGTAAGTTGAACAAATGTGACAGAATTACGCTGAATTCTTATATTTACCGTAATATAAAATGATCTAATCGGGTCTCTGTTTGCCTTACCCTAGAAGTTTAATAGTGCATTTTACTCGCCATTTCATGCGCTTTGAGATGCCGCTTAGCCCAATACGCTATCTGAAATAGGAGCGACGTAAATTGAACAAATGTGATAGAATTTCGCTGAATTCTTAAATTAACCATAATATAAAATGATCTAATGGGGTCTTTGATTGCCCTACCCTAGAAGATTAATAGTGCATTTCACTCGCCATTTAATGCGCTTTGAGATGCCGCTTGGCCCAATACGCTATCTGACATAGGAGCGACGTAAATTGAACAAATGTGATAGAATTTCGCTGAATTCTTATATTAACCAAAATATAAAATGATCTAATCGGGTCTCTGATTGCCCTAGCATAGAAGTTTAATAGTGCATTTTACTCGCCATTCCACGCGCTTTAAGTTGCCGCCTAGCCCAGTACGCTATCTGAAATAGGAGCTAGGTAAATTGAACAAATGTGATAGAATTTCGCTGAATTCTTAAATTAACCATAATATAAAATGATTTAATCGGGTCTTTGTTTGCCCTACCCTAGAAGTTTAATAGTGCATTTTACTCGCCATTTCATGCGCTTTGAGATGCCGCTTAGCCCAATACGCTATCTGAAATACGAGCGACGTAAGTTGAACAAATGTGATAGAATTTCGCTGAATTCTTTTATTAACCATAATGTAAAATGATCTTATCGCGTCTCTGTTTGCCCTACCCTAGAAGTTTAATAGTGCATTTTACTCGCCATTTCATGCGCTTTGAGATGCCGCTTAGCCCAATACGCTATCTGAAATAGGAGCGACGTAAATTGAACAAATGTGATAGAATTTCTCTGAATTCTTAAATTAACCATAATATAAAATGATCTTATCGGGACTCTGTTTGCCCTACCCTAGAAGTTTAATAGTGCATTTTACTCGCCATTTCATGCGCTTTGAGATGCCGCGTAGCCCTATACGCTATCTGACATACGAGCGACGTAAGAGGAACAAATGTGATAGAATTTCGCTGAATTCTTAAATTAACCATAATATAAAATGATTTAATCGGGTCTTTGTTTGCCCTACCCTAGAAGTTTAATAGTGCATTTTACTCGCCATTTCATGCGCTTTGAGATGCCGCTTAGCCCAATACGCTATCTGAAATACGAGCGACGTAAGTTGAACAAATGTGATAGAATTTCGCTGAATTCTTTTATTAACCATAATGTAAAATGATCTTATCGCGTCTCTGTTTGCCCTACCCTAGAAGTTTAATAGTGCATTTTACTCGCCATTTCATGCGCTTTGAGATGCCGCTTAGCCCAATACGCTATCTGAAATAGGAGCGACGTAAATTGAACAAATGTGATAGAATTTCGCTGAATTCTTAAATTAACCATAATATAAAATGATCTTATCGGGACTCTGTTTGCCCTACCCTAGAAGTTTAATAGTGCATTTTACTCGCCATTTCATGCGCTTTGAGATGCCGCGTAGCCCAATACGCTATCTGACATACGAGCGACGTAAGAGGAACAAATGTGATAGAATTTCGCTGAATTCTTTTATTAACCATAATGTAAAATGATCTAATCGGGTCTCTGTTCGCCCTAGCCTGGAAGTTTACTAGTGCATTTTATTCGCCATTTCATGCTCTTTGAGATGCCGCTTAGCCGAATACGCTAACTGAAATAGGAGCGACGTAAATTGAACAAATGAGATAGAATTTCCCTGAAATCTTATATTAAACAAAATATAAAATGATCTAATCGGGTCTCTGATTGCCCTATCATAGAAGTTTAATAGTGAATTTTACTCGCCATTCCACGCGCTTTAAGATGCCGCTTAGCCCAATACGCTATCTGCAATAGGAGCGACGTAAATTGAACAAATGTGATAGAATTCCGCTGAATTCTTAAATTAACCATAATATAAAATGATCTAATCGGGTCTCTGTTTGTCCTACCCTAGAAGTTTAATAGTGCATTTTACTCGCCATTTCATGCGCTTTGAGATGCCGCTTAGCCCAATACGCTATCTGAAATAGGAGCGACGTAAATTGAACAAATGTGATAGAATTTCGCTGAATTCTTTTATTAACCATAACGTAAAATGATCTAATCGGGTCTCTGTTCGCCCTAGCGTAGAAGCTTAATTGTGCATTTTATTCGTCATTTCATGCGCTTTGAGATGCCGCTTAGCCCAATACGCTATCTGAAATAGGAGCGACGTAAATTGAACAAATGTGATAGAATTTCGCTGAATCCTTATATTAACCAAAATATAAAATGATCTAATCGGGTCTCTGTTTGCCCTACCCTAGAAGTTTAATAGTGCATTTTACTCGCCATTTCTCGCGCTTTGAGATGCCGCTTAGCCCAATACGCTATCTGAAATATCAGCGACGTAAATTGAACAAATCAGAGAGAATTTCGCTGAATTCTTAAATTAACCATAATATAAAATGATCTTATCGGGTCTCTGTTTGCCCTACCCTAGAAGTTTAATAGTGCATTTTACTCGCCATTTCATGCGCTTTGAGATGCCGCGTAGCCCAATACGCTATCTGAAATACGAGCGACGTAAGAGGAACAAATGTGATAGAATTTCGCTGAATTCTTTTATTAACCATAATGTAAAATGATCTAATCGGGTCTCTGTTCGCCCTAGCCTAGAAGTTTACTAGTGCATTTTATTCGCCATTTCATGCTCTTTGAGCTGCCGCATAGCCGAATACGCTAACTGAAATAGGAGCGACGTAAATTGAACAAATGAGATAGAATTTCCCTGAAATCTTATATTAAACAAAATATAAAATGATCTAATCGAGTGCCTGATTGCCCTATCATAGAAGTTTAGTTGTGCATTTTACTCGCCATTCCACGCGCTTTAAGATGCCGCCTAGCCAAGTACGCTATCTGAAATAGCAACGACGTAAATTGAACAAATGTGATAGAATTTTGCTGAATTCTTAAAGTAACCATAATATAAAATGATCTAATCGGGTCTCTGTTTGCCCTACCCTAGAAGTTTAATAGTGCATTTCACTCGTCACTTCATGCGCTTTGAGATGCCGCTAAGCACAATAAGCTATCTGTAATAGGAGCGACGTAAATTGAGCAAATGTGATAGAATTTCGCTGAATTCTTTTATTAACCAAAATGTAAAATGATCTAATCGGGTCTCTGTTCGCCCTCGCCTAGAAGTTTAATAGTGCATTTTATTCGCCATTTCATGCGCTTTGAGATGCCGCTTAGCCCAATACGCTATCTGAAATAGCAGCGACGTAAATTAAACAAATGTGATAGAATGTCCCTGAAATCTTATATTAAACAAAATGTAAAATGATCTAATCGGGTCACTGATTGCCCTATCATAGAAGTTTAAGAGTGCATTTTACTCGCCATTTCTTGCGCTTTGCGATGCCGCATAGCCCAATACGCTATCTGAAATATCAGCGACGTAAGTTGAACAAATGTGATAGAATTTCGCTGAATTCTTTTATTAAACAAAATATAAAATGATCTAATCGGGTCTCTGATTGCCCTATCATAGAAGTTTAATAGTGCATTTTACTCGCCATTTCATGCGCTTTGAGATGCCACTTAGCCCAATACGCTATCTGAAATATCAGCGACGTAAATTGAACAAATGTGATACAATTTCCCTGAATTCTTATATTAACCTTAGTGTAAAATGATCTAATCGGGTCTTTCTTCTACCAACCCTAGAAGTTTAATAGTGCATTTCACTCGTCACTTCATACGCTTTGAGATGCCGCTAAGCACAATAAGCTATCTGTAATAGGAGTGACGTAAATTGAACAAATGTGATAGAATTTCGCTGAATTCTTATATTAACCAAAATATAAAATGACCTAATCGGGTCTCTGATTGCCCTATCATAGTAGTTTAGTAGTGCATTACACTCGCCATTCCACGCGCTTTAAGATGCCGCCTAGCCCAGTACGCTATCTGAAATAGGAGCGACGTAACTTGAACAAATGTGATAGAATTACACTGAATTCTTATATTAACCATAACATAAAATGATCTAATCGGGTCTCTGTTTGCCTTATCCTAGAAGTTTAATAGTGCATTATACTCGCCATTTCGTGCGCTATTAGATGCCGCTTAGCCCAGGACGCTATCTGAAATAGGAACGACGTAAATTGAACAAATGTGATAGAATTTTGCTGAATTCTTAAATTAACCATAATATAAAATGATCTAATCGGGTCTCTGTTTGCCCTACCCTAGAAGTTTAATAGTTCATTTTACTCGCCATTTCATGCGCTTTGAGATGGCGCTTAGCCCAATACGCTATCTGAAATAGGAGAGACGTAAATTGAACAAATGTGATAGAATTTGGCTGAATTCTTAAATAAACCATAATATGAAATGATCTAATCGGGTCTCCGTTTGCCCTTCCCTAGAAGTTTAACAGTGCATTTTACTCGCCATTTCATGCGCGTTGAGATGCCGCTTAGCCCAATACGCTATCTGAAATAGGAGCGACGTAAATAGAACAGTTGTGATAGATTTTCGCTGAATTCTTATATTAACCAAAATATAAAATGATCTAATCGGGTCTCTGATTGCCCTATCATAGAAGTTTAATAGTGCATTTTACTCGCCAATCCACGCGCTTTAAGATTCCGCCTAGCCCAGTACGCTATCTGAAATAGGAGCGACGTAAATTGAACAAATGTGATAGAATTTGGCTGAATTCTTAATTTAACCATAATATAAAATGATCTAATCGGGTCTCTGTTTGCCTTACCCTAGAAGTTTAATAGTGCATTTTACTCGCCATCTCATGCGATTAGAGATGCCGCTTAGCCCAATACGCTATCTGAAATAGGAGCGACGTAAATAGAACAGTTGTGATAGATTTTCGCTGAATTCTTATATTAACCAAAATATAAAATGATCTAATCGGGTCTCTGATTGCCCTATCATAGAAGTTTAATAGTGCATTTTACTCGCCAATCCACGCGCTTTAAGATGCCGCCTAGCCCAGTACGCTATCTGAAATAGGAGCGACGTAAATTGAACAAATGAGATAGAATTTCCCTGAAATCTTATATTAAACAAAATATAAAATGATCTAATCGAGTGCCTGATTGCCCTATCATAGAAGTTTAGTAGTGCATTTTACTCGCCATTCCACGCGCTTTAAGATGCCGCCTAGCCCAGTACGCTATCAGAAATAGGAGCGACGTAACTTGAACAAATGTGATAGAATTACGCTGAATTCTTATATTAACCGTAACATAAAATGATCTAATCGGGTCTCTGTTTGCCTTATCCTAGAAGTTTAATAGTGCATTATACTCGCCATTTCATGCGCTATTAGATGCCGCTTAGCCCAGGACGCTATCTGAAATAGGAACGACGTAAATTGAACAAATGTGATAGAATTTTGCTGAATTCTTAAATTAACCATAATATAAAATGATCTAATCGGGTCTCTGTTTGCCCTACCCTAGAAGTTTAATAGTGCATTTCACTCGTCACGTCATGCGCTTTGAGATGCCGCTAAGCACAATAAGCTATCTGTAATAGGAGCGACGTAAATTGAGCAAATGTGATAGAATTTCGCTGAATTCTTTTATTAACCAAAATGTAAAATGATCTAATCGGGTCTCTGTTCGCCCTCGCCTAGAAGTTTAATAGTGCATTTTATTCGCCATTTCATGCGCTTTGAGATGCCGCTTAGCCCAATACGCTATCTGAAATAGCAGCGTCGTAAATTAAACAAATGTGATAGAATGTCCCTGAAATCTTATATTAATCAAAATGTAAAATGATCTAATCGGGTCTCTGATTGCCCTATCATAGAAGTTTAAGAGTGCATTTTACTCGCCATTTCTTGCGCTTTGCGATGCCGCATAGCCCAATACGCTATCTGAAGTACCAGCGACGTAAGTTGAACAAATGTGATAGAATTTCGCTGAATTCTTTTATTAAACAAAATATAAAATGATCTAATCGGGTCTCTGACTACCCTATCATAGAAGTTTAATAGTGCATTTCACTCGCCATTTCATGCGCTTTGAGATGCCACTTAGCCCAATACGCTATCTGCAATAGGAGCGACGTAAGTTGAACAAATGTGATAGAATGTCGCTGAATTCTTTTATTAACCATAATGTAAAATGATCTAATCGGGTCTCTGTTCGCCCTAGCCTAGAAGTTTAATAGCTCATTTTATTCGCTATTTCATGCGCTTTGAGATGCCGCTTAGCCCAATACGCTATCTGAAATAGGAGCGACGTAAATTGAACAAATGTGATAGAATTTCCCTGAATTCTTATAGTAACCTTAATGTAAAATGATCTAATCGGGTCTTTCTTCGACCAACCCTAGAAGTTTAATAGTGCATTTCACTCGTCACTTCATGCGCTTTGAGATGCCGCTAAGCACAATAAGCTATCTGTAATAGGAGCGACGTAAATTGAACAAATGTGATAGAATTTCGCTGAATTCTTTTATTAACCATAACGTAAAATGATCTAATCGGGTCTCTGTTCGCCCTCGCCTAGAAGTTTAATAGTGCATTTTATTCGCCATTTCATGCGCTTTGAGATGCCGCTTAGCCCAATACGCTATCAGAAATAGGAGCGAAATAAATTGAACAAATGTGATAGAATTTCACTGAATTCTTATATTAACCAAAATATAAAATGATCTAATCAGGTCTCTGATTGCCCTAGCATAGAAGCTTAATAGTGCATTTTACTCGCCATTCCGCGCGCTTTAGGATGCCGCCTAGCCCAATACGATATCTGAAATAGGAGCGACGTAAATTGAACAAATGTGATAGAATTTCGCTGAATTCTTAAATTAACCATAATATAAAATGATTTAATCGGGTCTTTGTTTGCCCTACCCTAGAAGTTTAATAGTGCATTTTACTCTCCATTTCATGCGCTTTGAGATGCCGCTTAGCCCAATACGCTATCTGAAATACGAGCGACGTAAGAGGAACAAATGTGATAGAATTTCGCTGAATTCTTTTATTAACCATAATGTAAAATGATCTTATCGGGTCTCTGTTTGCCCTACCCTAGAAGTTTAATAGTGCAATTTATTCGCCATTTCATGCTCTTTGAGATGCCGCTTAGCCGAATACGCTAACTGAAATAGGAGCGACGTAAATTGAACAAATGAGATAGAATTTCCCTGAAATCTTATATTAAACAAAATATAAAATGATCTAATCGAGTGCCTGATTGCCCTATCATAGAAGTTTAGTAGTGCATTTTACTCGCCATTCCACGCGCTTTAAGATGCCGCCTAGCCCAGTACGCTATCAGAAATAGGAGCGACGTAACTTGAACAAATGTGATAGAATTACGCTGAATTCTAATATTAACCGTAACATAAAATGATCTAATCGGGTCTCTGTTTGCCTTATCGTAGAAGTTTAATAGTGCATTATACACGCCATTTCATGCGCTATTAGATGCCGCTTAGCCCAGGACGCTATCTGAAATAGGAACGACGTAAATTGAGCAAATGTGATAGAATGTCCCTGAAATCTTATATTAAACAAAATGTAAAATGATCTAATCGGGTCTCTGATTGCCCTATCATAGAAGTTTAATAGTGCATTTTACTCGCCATTTCATGCGCTTTGAGATGCCACTTAGCCCAATACGCTATCTCCAATAGGAGCGACGTAAGTTGAACAAATGTGATAGAATTTCGCTGAATTCTTTTATTAACCATATTGTAAAGTGATCTAATCCGGTCTCTGTTCGCCCTAGCCTAGAAGTTGGATAGCTCATTTTATTCGCCATTTCATGCGCTTTGAGATGCCGCTTAGCCCAATACGCTATCTGAAATAGGAGCGACGTAAATTGAACAAATGTGATAGAATTTCCCTGAATTCTTATATTAACCTTAATGTAAAATGATCTAATCGGGTCTTTCTTCGACCAACCCTAGAAGTTTAATAGTGCACTTCACTCGTCACTTCATCCGCTTTGAGATGCCGCTAAGCACAATAAGCTATCTGTAATAGGAGCGACGTAAATTGAACAAATGTGATAGAATTTCGCTGAATTCTTTTATTAACCATAATGTAAAATGATCTAATCGGGTCTCTGTTCGCCCTCGCCTAGAAGTTTAATAGTGCATTTTATTCGCCATTTCATGCGCTTTGAGATGCCGCTTAGCCCAATACGCTATCAGAAATAGGAGCGACGTAAATAGAACAATTGTGATAGAATTTCGCTGAATTCTTATATTAACCGTAACATAAAATGATCTAATCGGGTCTCTGTTTGCCTTATCCTAGAAGTTTAATAGTGCATTTTACTCGCCATTTCATGCGCTTTGAGATGCCGCTTAGCCCAATACGCTATCTGAAATAGGAGCTACGTAAGTTGAACAAATGTGACAGAATTACGCTGCATTCTTATATTTACCGTAATATAAAATGATCTAATCGGTTCTCTGATTGCCCTTCCATAGAAGTTTAATGGTGCATTTTACTTACCATTCCACGCGCTTTAAGTTGCCGCCTAGCCCAGTACGCTATCTGAAATAGGAGCTACGTAAGTTGAACAAATGTGACAGAATTACGCTGAATTCTTAAATTAACCATAATATAAAATGATCTGAAGTAATGAGCGTGTAGGGTTTAGATGATAAATAATCCCACACAGTGTTCAATATTTAGAGAGTGTTATTTACCACGAGATAATGTAATATGCGACTCTGACGGAATGTCGATGGAGAATGTCCTCACGGAGCTTTTCGAAGTTCCAGAAAAGCTCCGCGAGAAACGCTTTTCTCTAATTGGCTAACCCTGCGCGTTGGTGTTAGCCAATCAAGCTTTTCTAATTACCCAAATCGCGCCATCTATTCCTTGCGCCCTTGGCGCGCTTTTTCGGAAGACGGCTGCGATTTGGTGGGGGAGAACGTCTTGGCAGAAATTTGGCAACGCAGCGGAATTTCCTCCAGGCCCGGAACTCGTGACGCGGTCGGTTACAAGGCCACCTAGCCCCGCGTCGTGGGCCCTTCGGAAAGGTCGGTTTTATGACACCCGCATATGCTATTGAGGCCGTCTACGAAAGTTCGAATCAGAACGTCATTGTTACCGTCTTAAGTAATAAACATAGTTAAAAACGGCTTTCTCAAAAATAGCTTCGCAGGCGCGCGTATCATAAAACGGTTCAACCTTCTGCACGTCAAATGTTTTAATTTGCACGCACAGCAGGCCGCTACATCACCCCCTTGCCAGTGCAAACGTTATCCTAAGGGTTCTCTATCGCTAATTAATAACTAACTTACACTTACTCTAAATGTAAGGACTATTTACAAAAGTACAACTATTTCCTGTATACTAACTTAACTATGTACAATCACAGGTCTACTTAAATCTAGTTGTGACCGACCTGCAGGCGATCTGGAAACCTTACGCGTCTACCTGAGCGCGTATGTACCGGTTCCTGCGTGCAGGTTGGTTGCTCGTCTGCTGCGTTATCTTGCGCAGCGCGTAAGGACGTTTGATCCTTCCTATTAATGAATTCGTCATCGCTTTCGAATAAATATGCCGGTTTGAGTCTGTCGATTGATACGGTAGTCTCTCTGCCTCGCAACCGGATAACGTATGTTTTTTTCGAACGGGAAATAACAGGGAACGGTCCCTCGTACGGATTCTGTAAAGGACCTTTTACCGAGTCAACGCGAACAAAGACGTGCGATACTGTCGCTAAATCTTTAAAAACAAATGTTTTTCTCGTTCCATGTTGTGACCCCGAGACTGGGCGTAGTTTCCGAAAATGCGCGCGTAGTTGTTTGACCAACTCTACCGGTTCCGTGTTATTTTCCGTTGTATCTGAAAAAAATTCGGCCGGTAGGCGAAGATTTTCGCCGTATACCAGTTCAGCGGCCGACGCTCTTAGGTCCGATCGATAGGCCGCTCGAATGCCTAGCAGAACTATCGGCAACGCGTCGGTCCAGTGTTCGCTATCATGACACTTTATTGCCGCCTTTAGCTGCCTGTGGAATCGCTCGACCAGACCGTTCGCTGCCGGATGATACGCAGTAGTTCTCAGGCGTGTCGTACCTAAGAACGCGTTAAGGCGCTGGAACAATTTCGATTCAAACTGCCTGCCTTGGTCCGTAGTTATACGCACAGGCGTACCGAATCGCGCGACCCAACCGGTGACGAACGCTCTCGCGACCGTTTCCGCCTCGATATTCTCGATCGGAAAGACCTCGGGCCAACGCGTGAAGCGGTCTACGCACGTTAGACAATACTTAAAATTGCGCGACGCCGGTAGCGGGCCTACTAGGTCGATATGCACGTGCTCGAACCTAGTAGACGGTAACGCAAAACTACCAACAGGACTCGTTACGTGTCTAGTAATTTTTGCGCGTTGACACTCGAGGCAATTGCGAGACCATTCGCGACAATCCTTTTCTATCGACGGCCACACGAATCTCGCTTTAACTAGTTTTACTGTGGCTTTAACTCCTGGGTGTGAAAGCCCGTGAGCGGATAAAAATGCCTGTCGTCGGAAGGATTTTGTCACGAATGGCCTGACGTTACGCGTACTTATGTCGCAATAAACACACGCGTCGCTATTTGCAAATTTTACTTGTTTTAATTGCAACGAGGTACCAGATGTCGTTAAAAGCTTCTTTAGCTCCTCGTCCGATTTTTGTGACTCAGCTAAATCGTCGTAATTTATCGACGCGGTCACGGACTCTACTCTCGACAACGCATCTGCTACCTCATTGTCTTTCCCACTAATATGACGGATATCTGAAGTAAATTGCCCGATGAAATCCAGGTACCTGAATTGTCTGGGCGTGCATTTTTCTGGCTTTTGCCTGAACGCGAACATTATGGGTTTATGGTCGGTGTATACCGTAAACGTACGACCTTCCACCGCATGTCGGAATCTTTTCACCGCCGAATACACCGCTAACAATTCCCGGTCGTATGCGCTGTACTTACGTTGTGCTGGCGACAAGGATTTCGTGTGGAAAGCCAAAGGCTGCCACGAATTTCCTTGTCGCTGTTGCAATGTCGCACCTAACGCGAAATCCGATGCATCCACCATAATCGCGAGTTGCGAGTGATTAGATGGATGCGCTAACAACGCGGCATCTGCCAGCGCGTTCTTTAAACTTTGCAGCGCGGTCTCTGCCTCTGGTGACCATTGAACCGGGGTATCACTCTTTAATTTCCTACCCCTTAACAGATTGTTAAGTGGGGTTTGTAGTTCCGCGGCGCTGGGTATGAATCTACGATAAAAATTTATCATACCCAGGAACCTACGAAGGTGTCTAATCGTGCGCGGTTTAGGGAAATCGATGATCGCTTTAACTTTTTCCGACAACGGTTTCGTGCCTGTACCATTTACGGTATACCCGAGGAACTTTACTTCAGACGCTGCAAAAATACATTTGTTTGAGTTTACAATGATGCCATACTGGTTCAATCTTGAGAAAAGCTGCCTAATATGCTCCCTATGTTCTGTCTCACTTCTGGAAGCGACTAAAATATCGTCGAGGTAGGCATAACAAAAATCAAGGCCCCTCAAGACGGTGTCTATAAATCTTTGAAAGGTTTGTGCAGCGTTTCTCAAACCGAATGGCATAACTGTATACTCATATAAGCCGAAAGGCGTCGTAACCGCGGTTTTCGGGATGTCGCTCGGATGAACCGGTATCTGGTGATACGCTCTAACCAGATCTACCGTCGAGAATACCGTTTTTCCGGACAACATTCTTGAAAAATCCTCTATATGAGGAATCGGATACCGATCCGGTACCGTACGCGAATTTAAAGCTCTATAATCTCCACAAGGCCGCCATCCGTTGTCCTTCTTAGGAACCATATGTAGGGCTGAAGCCCACTGGCTCTTAGAAGGTCGTATGTGGCCTTGATTAAGAAGACTCTCAAATTCTGTCTTCGCGATCTTGAACATTTCCGGAGACAATCTGCGCGGTTTGCAAAATGTCGGTGGCCCGGATGTGGTATTTATATAATGTTTGACATCATGTTTTACCTCACTAGTGTGAATCGCTGTCGGTCGTACGACGTCCGGAAACTCTGCCAGTAGCTGATGGTACGGCGAATTAACGATGATGGTTTTCACCGACTCGGTGCTGTCTGCTCGTACCCTTCCGGCGGAAAACAGCGACGTGGTTTGGTCCATGAGTCGTCGGTTTCGCAGGTCCACCAACAGCCCGTAGTGGCTCAGGAAGTCCGCTCCGATGATCGGTCTTGATACATCGGCGATGATGAACTTCCATAAGAAAGCTCGGCGAAGTCCCAGGTCGAGGTTGAGGGTTCTCACTCCGTACGTGCTGATGGTGGAGCCGTTAGCCGCGAACATCTCGTACGACGTCTTCTCGACTCGGCCTTTTACGTACGTGCGAGGATACACGCAAAGGTCCGAGCCCGTGTCGACCAAGAATTCCTCTTTTGATTCTCGGTCGGTGACGAAGAGGCGGCTAGTTTTGGGACCGTCACTGATAGCCGCGTTCAGTGGCGTATCTGATCGTTTCCCGACCCGAAACTGCACGGTGAGCGGCACCTTGTCGACTCCTTCCCGAATTTGCGATGGTACCAGCACAGTTTCTTTTTGGCCGGCGATCTTCCACGCTTCGCACTCCCCGAACGCGATCTGCGACGGAAGCTGCTACCGGACCGATATTGCGCGCGCGACCTGGACAATTCCTCTATCCGATTTTCCATACTCTCCAGACGCTTTAATAATAAGTCCGTGGTACTGTCCGAAGCTACACTCGCGACCTGCGTTCGCACGGTATTATCATGAATTTGATCCGCGATTTCAGCTACCTTGATTAGCGGAAGATCTGCCTGCGCGGTGACGATAGCGCGAGTCATCTCAGGTAGTCGACTGGACCATAGCGTCCGCAGGAAATCATCCGATACAGTCGTACCTGCTAGGCTCCGCATATGCCGTAAAAACTGCGACGGGGTTCGGTCACCAATCTCTTCCTTCTCTAGAAGTTGCCGGATCCGCTGGCTCTGCGACACTGATAGTCGCTGGATTAGCTCCCTCTTCAACGTTTCGTATTTCTCCGCTGCTGGAGGATTCGCAAAAATATCCTGGACTTCTTCCGCGTACTTCGACTCCAGTTGCGACATTATGAAATAAAACTTCGTGTCGTCCAATGTAACTCTATTCAATATAAATTGCGCCTCTATCTGATTAAACCAGACAGCTGGTTGACTGGGCCAAAACGGCGGGACGCGGATACCGACGCGGAACGTTTCGGGCGTCGCGGCGCTATCAGCGGTAGCAAGAGCGCTGTTGTTCGCGGCTAAAGTTGTGGCCTTACGTGTTGCCATATTTACTTTCTTGTTTTTCGAAAACTATGAACTTCGACACTTAAATAAATTGAACTTGTGCTCACGTCGGTGTCACCAATGAAGTAATGAGCGTGTAGGGTTTAGATGATAAATAATCCCACACAGTGTTCAATATTTAGAGAGTGTTATTTACCACGAGATAATGTAATATGCGACTCTGACGGAATGTCGATGGAGAATGTCCTCACGGAGCTTTTCGAAGTTCCAGAAAAGCTCCGCGAGAAACGCTTTTCTCTAATTGGCTAACCCTGCGCGTTGGTGTTAGCCAATCAAGCTTTTCTAATTACCCAAATCGCGCCATCTATTCCTTGCGCCCTTGGCGCGCTTTTTCGGAAGACGGCTGCGATTTGGTGGGGGAGAACGTCTTGGCAGAAATTTGGCAACGCAGCGGAATTTCCTCCAGGCCCGGAACTCGTGACGCGGTCGGTTACAAGGCCACCTAGCCCCGCGTCGTGGGCCCTTCGGAAAGGTCGGTTTTATGACACCCGCATATGCTATTGAGGCCGTCTACGAAAGTTCGAATCAGAACGTCATTGTTACCGTCTTAAGTAATAAACATAGTTAAAAACGGCTTTCTCAAAAATAGCTTCGCAGGCGCGCGTATCATAAAACGGTTCAACCTTCTGCACGTCAAATGTTTTAATTTGCACGCACAGCAGGCCGCTACAGATCTAATCGGGTCTCTGTTTGCCCTACCCTAGAAGTTTAATAGTGCATTTTACTCGCCATTTCATGCGCTTTGAGATGCCGCTTAGCCCAATACGCTATCTGAAATAGGAGCGACGTAAATTGAACAAATGTGATAGAATTTCGCTGAATTCTTTTATTAACCATAACGTAAAATGATCTAATCGGGTCTCTGTTCGCCCTAGCGTAGAAGCTTAATTGTGCATTTTATTCGTCATTTCATGCGCTTTGAGATGCCGCTTAGCCCAATACGCTATCTGAAATAGGAGCGACGTAAATTGAACAAATGTGATAGAATTTCGCTGAATCCTTATATTAACCAAAATATAAAATGATCTAATCGGGTCTCTGTTTGCCCTACCCTAGAAGTTTAATAGTGCATTTTACTCGCCATTTCTCGCGCTTTGAGATGCCGCTTAGCCCAATACGCTATCTGAAATATCAGCGACGTAAATTGAACAAATCTGAGAGAATTTCGCTGAATTCTTAAATTAACCATAATATAAAATGATCTTATCGGGTCTCTGTTTGCACTACCCTAGAAGTTTAATAGTGCATTTTACTCGACATTTCTTGCGCTTTGAGATGCCGCTTAGTCCAATACGCTATCTGAAATATCAGCGACGTGAATTGAACAAATGTGAGAGAATTTCGCTCAATTCTTATATTAACCAAAATATAAAATGATCTAATCGGGTCTCTGATTGCCCTATCATAGAAGTTTAGTAGTGCATTTTACTCGCCCTTCCCCGCGCTTTGAGATACCGCCTAGCCCAGTACGCTATCTGAAATAGGAGCGACGTAAGTTGAACAAATGTGATAGAATTACGCTGAATTCTTATATTAACCGTAATATAAAATGATCTAATCGGGTCTCTGTTTGCCTTACCCTAGAAGTATAACAGTGCATTTTACTCGTCATTTCATGCGCTTTGAGATGCCGCATAGCCCAATACGCTATCTGAAATAGGAACGACGTAAATTGAACAAATGTGATAGAATTTTTCTGAATTCTTAAATTAACCATAATATAAAATGATCTAATCGGGTCTCTGTTTGCCCTACCCTTGAAGTTTAATAGTGCATTTTACTCGCCATTCCATGCGCTTTAAGATGCCGCCTAGCCCTGTACGCAATCTGAAATAGGAGCGACGTAAATGGAACAAATGTGTTGGAATTTCGCTGAATTATTATATTAACCAAAATATAAAATAATCTAATCGGGTCTCTGATTTCCCTATCATAGAAGTTTAACAGTGCATTTGAGTCGCCATTTCATGCGCTTTCAGATGCCGCTTAGCCCAATACGCTATCTGAAATAGGAGCGACGTAAGTTGAACAAATGTGATAGAATTTCGCTGAATTCTTATATTAACCGTAATATAAAATGATCTAATCGGGTGTCTGTTTGCCTTACCCTAGAAGTTTAATAGTGCATTTTACTCGCCATTTCATGCGCTTTGAGATGCCGCTTAGCCCAATACGCTATCTGAAATAGGAGCGACGTAAATTGAACAAATGTGATAGAATTTCGCTGAATTCTTAAATTAACCATAATATAAAATGATCTAATGGGGTCTTTGATTGCCCTACCCTAGAAGATTAATAGTGCATTTCACTCGCCATTTAATGCGCTTTGAGATGCCGCTTGGCCCAATACGCTATCTGACATAGGAGTGACGTAAATTGAACAAATGTGATAGAATTTCGCTGAATTCTTATATTAACCAAAATATAAAATGATCTAATCGGGTCTCTGCTTGCCCTAGCATAGAAGTTTAATAGTGCATTTTACTCGCCATTCCACGCGCTTTAAGTTGCCGCCTAGCCCAGTACGCTATCTGAAATAGGAGCTACGTAAATTGAACAAATGTGATAGAATTTCGCTGAATTCTTAAATTAACCATAATATAAAATGATTTAATCGGGTCTTTGTTTGCCCTACCCTAGAAGTTTAATAGTGCATTATACTCGCCATTTCATGCGCTTTGAGATGCCGCTTAGCCCAATACGCTATCTGAAATACGAGCGACGTAAGTTGAACAAATGTGATAGAATTTCGCTGAATTCTTTTATTAACCATAATGTAAAATGATCTTATCGCGTCTCTGTTTGCCCTACCCTAGAAGATTAATAGTGCATTTTACTCGCCATTTCATGCGCTTTGAGGTGCCGCTTAGCCCAATACGCTATCTGAAATCGGAGCGACGTAAATTGAGCAAATGTGATAGAATTTCGCTGAATTCTTTTATTAACCATAATGTAAAATGATCTTACCGGGTCTCTGTTTGCCCTACCCTAGAAGTTTAATAGTGCATTTTACTCGCCATTTCATGCGCTTTGAGATGCCGCGTAGCCCAATACGCTATCTGAAATACGAGCGACGTAAGAGGAACAAATGTGATAGAATTTCGCTGAATTCTTTTATTAACCATAATGTAAAATGATCTAATCGGGTCTCTGTTCGCCCTAGCCTAGAAGTTTACTAGTGCATTTTATTCGCCATTTCATGCTCTTTGAGCTGCCGCATAGCCGAATACGCTAACTGAAATAGGAGCGACGTAAATTGAACAAATGAGATAGAATTTCCCTGAAATCTTATATTAAACAAAATATAAAATGATCTAATCGAGTGCCTGATTGCCCTATCATAGAAGTTTAGTAGTGCATTTTACTCGCCATTCCACGCGCTTTAAGATGCCGCCTAGCCCAGTACGCTATCAGAAATAGGAGCGACGTAACTTGAACAAATGTGATAGAATTACGCTGAATTCTTATATTAACCGTAACATAAAATGATCTAATCGGGTCTCTGTTTGCCTTATCCTAGAAGTTTAATAGTGCATTATACTCGCCATTTCATGCGCTATTAGATGCCGCTTAGCCCAGGACGCTATCTGAAATAGGAACGACGTAAATTGAACAAATGTGATAGAATTTTGCTGAATTCTTAAATTAACCATAATATAAAATGATCTAATCGGGTCTCTGTTTGCCCTACCCTAGAAGTTTAATAGTGCATTTCACTCGTCACGTCATGCGCTTTGAGATGCCGCTAAGCACAATAAGCTATCTGTAATAGGAGCGACGTAAATTGAGCAAATGTGATAGAATTTCGCTGAATTCTTTTATTAACCAAAATGTAAAATGATCTAATCGGGTCTCTGTTCGCCCTCGCCTAGAAGTTTAATAGTGCATTTTATTCGCCATTTCATGCGCTTTGAGATGCCGCTTAGCCCAATACGCTATCTGAAATAGCAGCGACGTAAATTAAACAAATGTGATAGAATGTCCCTGAAATCTTATATTAATCAAAATGTAAAATGATCTAATCGGGTCTCTGATTGCCCTATCATAGAAGTTTAAGAGTGCATTTTACTCGCCATTTCTTGCGCTTTGCGATGCCGCATAGCCCAATACGCTATCTGAAGTACCAGCGACGTAAGTTGAACAAATGTGATAGAATTTCGCTGAATTCTTTTATTAAACAAAATATAAAATGATCTAATCGGGTCTCTGACTACCCTATCATAGAAGTTTAATAGTGCATTTCACTCGCCATTTCATGCGCTTTGAGATGCCACTTAGCCCAATACGCTATCTGCAATAGGAGCGACGTAAGTTGAACAAATGTGATAGAATGTCGCTGAATTCTTTTATTAACCATAATGTAAAATGATCTAATCGGGTCTCTGTTCGCCCTAGCCTAGAAGTTTAATAGCTCATTTTATTCGCTATTTCATGCGCTTTGAGATGCCGCTTAGCCCAATACGCTATCTGAAATAGGAGCGACGTAAATTGAACAAATGTGATAGAATTTCCCTGAATTCTTATAGTAACCATAATGTAAAATGATCTAATCGGGTCTTTCTTCGACCAACCCTAGAAGTTTAATAGTGCATTTCACTCGTCACTTCATGCGCTTTGAGATGCCGCTAAGCACAATAAGCTATCTGTAATAGGAGCGACGTAAATTGAACAAATGTGATAGAATTTCGCTGAATTCTTTTATTAACCATAACGTAAAATGATCTAATCGGGTCTCTGTTCGCCCTCGCCTAGAAGTTTAATAGTGCATTTTATTCGCCATTTCATGCGCTTTGAGATGCCGCTTAGCCCAATACGCTATCAGAAATAGGAGCGAAATAAATTGAACAAATGTGATAGAATTTCACTGAATTCTTATATTAACCAAAATATAAAATGATCTAATCAGGTCTCTGATTGCCCTAGCATAGAAGCTTAATAGTGCATTTTACTCGCCATTCCGCGCGCTTTAGGATGCCGCCTAGCCCAATACGATATCTGAAATAGGAGCGACGTAAATTGAACAAATGTGATAGAATTTCGCTGAATTCTTAAATTAACCATAATATAAAATGATTTAATCGGGTCTTTGTTTGCCCTACCCTAGAAGTTTAATAGTGCATTTTACTCGCCATTTCATGCGCTTTGAGATGCCGCTTAGCCCAATACGCTATCTGAAATACGAGCGACGTAAGAGGAACAAATGTGATAGAATTTCGCTGAATTCTTTTATTAACCAAAATGTAAAATGATCTAATCGGGTCTCTGTTCGCCCTCGCCTAGAAGTTTAATAGTGCATTTTATTCGCCATTTCATGCGCTTTGAGATGCCGCTTAGCCCAATACGCTATCTGAAATAGCAGCGACGTAAATTAAACAAATGTGATAGAATGTCCCTGAAATCTTATATTAAACAAAATGTAAAATGATCTAATCGGGTCTCTGATTGCCCTATCATAGAAGTTTAAGAGTGCATTTTACTCGCCATTTCTTGCGCTTTGCGATGTCGCATAGCCCAATACGCTATCTGAAATATCAGCGACGTAAGTTGAACAAATGTGATAGAATTTCGCTGAATTCTTTTATTAAACAAAATATAAAATGATCTAATCGGGTCTCTGATTGCCCTATCATAGAAGTTTAATAGTGAATTTTACTCGCCATTTCATGCGCTTTGAGATGCCACTTAGCCCAATACGCTATCTGCAATAGGAGCGACGTAAGTTGAACAAATGTGATAGAATTTCGCTGAATTCTATTATTAACAATAATGTAAAATGATCTAATCGGGGCTCTGTTCGCCCTAGCCTAGAAGTTTAATAGCTCATTTTATTCGCTATTTCATGCGCTTTGAGATGCCGCTTAGCCCAATACGCTATCTGAAATAGGAGCGACGTAAATTGAACAAATGTGATACAATTTCCCTGAATTCTTATATTAACCTTAGTGTAAAATGATCTAATCGGGTCTTTCTTCTACCAACCCTAGAAGTTTAATAGTGCATTTCACTCGTCACTTCATACGCTTTGAGATGCCGCTAAGCACAATAAGCTATCTGTAATAGGAGCGACGTAAATTGAACAAATGTGATAGAATTTTGCTGAATTCTTAAATTAACCATAATATAAAATGATCTAATCGGGTCTCTGTTTGCGCTACCCTAGAAGTTTAATAGTGCATTTTACTCGCCATTTCATGCGCTTTAAGATGGCGCTTAGCCCAATACGCTATCTGAAATAGGAGAGACGTAAATTGAACAAATGTGATAGAATTTGGCTGAATTCTTAAATTAACCATAATATAAAATGATCTAATCGGGTCTCTGTTTGCCCTACCCTAGAAGTTTAATAGTGCATTTCACTCGTCACGTCATGCGCTTTGAGATGCCGCTAAGCACAATAAGCTATCTGTAATAGGAGCGACGTAAATTGAGCAAATGTGATAGAATTTCGCTGAATTCTTTTATTAACCAAAATATAAAATGACCTAATCGGGTCTCTGATTGCCCTATCATAGTAGTTTAGTAGTGCATTACACTCGCCATTCCACGCGCTTTAAGATGCCGCCTAGCCCAGTACGCTATCTGAAATAGGAGAGACGTAAATTGAACAAATGTGATAGAATTTTGCTGAATTCTTATATTAACCATAACATAAAATGATCTAATCGGGTCTCTGTTTGCCTTATCCTAGAAGTTTAATAGTGCATTATACTCGCCATTTCGTGCGCCATTAGATGCCGCTTAGCCCAGGACGCTATCTGAAATAGGATCGACGTAAATTGAACAAATGTGATAGAATTTTGCTGAATTCTTAAATTAACCATAATATAAAATGATCTAATCGGGTCTCTGTTTGCCCTACCCTAGAAGTTTAATAGTGCATTTTACTCGCCATTTCATGCGCTTTAAGATGGCGCTTAGCCCAATACGCTATCTGAAATAGGAGAGACGTAAATTGAACAAATGTGATAGAATTTGGCTGAATTCTTAAATTAACCATAATATAAAATGATCTAATCGGGTCTCTGTTTGCCCTACCCTAGAAGTTTAATAGTGCATTTCACTCGTCACGTCATGCGCTTTGAGATGCCGCTAAGCACAATAAGCTATCTGTAATAGGAGCGACGTAAGCTGAACAAATGTGATAGAATTTCGCTGAATTCTTTTATTAACCATAATGTAAAATGTTCTAATCGGGTCTCTGTTCGCCCTAGCCTGGAAGTTTAATAGCTCATTTTATTCGCCATTTCATGCGCTTTGAGATGCCGCTTAGCCCAATACGCTATCTGAAATAGGAGCGACGTAAATTGAACAAATGTGATAGAATTTCCCTGAATTCTTATATTAACCTTAATGTAAAATGATCTAATTGGGTCTTTCTTCGACCAACCCTAGAAGTTTAATAGTGCATTTCACTCGTCACTTCATGCGCTTTGAGATGCCGCTAAGCACAATAAGGTATCTGTAATAGGAGCGACGTAAATTGAACAAATGCGATAGAATTTTGCTGAATTCTTAAATTAACCATAATATAAAATGATCTAATCGGGTCTCTGTTTGCCCTACCCTAGAAGTTTAGTACTGCATTTTACTCGCCTTTCCACGCGCTTTAAGATGCCGCCTAGCCCTGTACGCTATCTGAAATAGGAGCGATGTAAGTTGAACAAATGTGATAGAATTACGCTGAACTCTTATATTAACCGTAATATGAAATGATCTAATCGGGTATCTGTTTGCCTTACCCTAGAAGTTTAATAGTGCATTTTAATCGCCATTTCATGGGCTTTGACATGCCGCTTAGCCCAATACGCTATCTGAAATAGGAGCGACGTAAATTGAACAAATGTGATAGAATTTCGGTGAATTCTTAAATTAACCAAAATATAAAATGATCTAATCAGGTCTCTGATTGCCCTATCATAGAAGTTCAATAGTGCATTTTACTCGCCATTT
Organism: Macropis europaea; assembly: GCA_916610135.2. Lineage (NCBI taxonomy): Eukaryota > Metazoa > Arthropoda > Insecta > Hymenoptera > Melittidae > Macropis > Macropis europaea. The sequence goes on from CAKAJE020001854.1 coordinate 36,761, forward strand.
CATGCGCTTTGAGATGCCGCTTGGCTCAATACGCTATCTGAAATAGGAGCGACGTAAATTGTACAAATGTGATAGAATTTCGCTGACATCTTTTATTAACCATAATGTAAAATGATTTAATCAGCTCTCTGTTCGCCCTAGCCTAGAAGTTTAATAGTGCATTTTATTCGACATTCCATGCGCTTTGAGATTCCGCTTAGCCCAATACGCTGTCTGAAATAGGAGCGACGTAAATTGAACAAATGTGATAGAACTTCGGTGAATTCTTATATTAACCAAAATATAAATTGACCTAATCGGGTCTCTGATTGCCCTATCATAGTAGTTTAGTAGTGCATTTTACTCGCCATTCCACGCGCTTTAAGATGCCACCTAGCCCAGTACGCTATCTGAAATAGGAGCGACGTAAGTTGAACAAATGTGATAGAATTACGCTGAATTCTTATATTAACCGTAATATAAAATGATCTAATCGGGTCTCTGATTGCCCTATCATAGAAGTTTAATAGTGCATTTTACTCGCCTTTCCACGCGCTTTAAGATGCCGCCTAGCCCAGTACGCTATCTGAAATAGGAGCGACGTAAATTGAACAAATGTGATAGAATTTCCCTGAAATCTTATATTAAACAAAATATAAAATGATCTAATCGGGTCTCTGATTGCCCTAGCATAGAAGTTTAATAGTGCATTTTACTCGCCATTCCGCGCGCTTTAGGATGCCGCCTAGCACAGTACGCTATCTGAATTAGGAGCGACGTAAATTGAACAAATGTGATAGAATTTTGCTGAATTCTTAAATTAACCATAATATAAAATGATCTAATCGGGTCTCTGTTTGCCCTACCCTAGAAGTTTAGTAGTGCATTTTACTCGCCCTTCCACGCGCTTTAAGATGCCGCCTAGCTCTGTACGCTCTCTGAAGTAGGAGCGATGTAAGTTGAACAAATGTGATAGAATTACGCTGAATTCTTATATTAACCGTAATATAAAATGATCTAATCGGGTATCTGTTTGCCTTACCCTAGAAGTTTAATAGTGCATTTTAATCGCCATTTCATGGGCTTTGAGATGCCGCTTAGCCCAATACGCTATCTGAAATAGGAGCGACGTAAATTGAACAAATGTGATAGAATTTCGGTGAATTCTTAAATTAACCATAATATAAAATGATCTAATCGGGTCTCTGTTTGCCCTACCCTAGAAGTGTAATAGTGCATTTTACTCGCCATTCCACGCGCTTTAAGATGCCGCTTAGCCCAAAACGCTATCTGAAATAGGAGCGACGTAAATGGAACAAATGTGATAGAATTTCCCTGAATTCTTATATTAACCTTAATGTAAAATGATATAATCGGGTCTCTGTTCGCCCTACCATAGAAGTCTAATAGTGCATTTCACTCGTCATTTCATGCGCTTTGAGATGCCGCTTAGCCCATTACGCTATCTGAAATAGGAGCGACGTAAATTAAACAAAAGTGATACAATTACGCTGAATTCTTATATTAACCAAAATATAAAATGATCTAATCAGGTCTCTGATTGCCCTATCATAGAAGTTCAATAGTGCATTTTACTCGCCATTTCATGCGCTTTGAGATGCCGCTTAGCTCAATACGCTATCTGAAATAGGAGCGACGTAAATTGTACAAATGTGATAGAATTTCGCTGAAATCTTTTATTAACCATAATGTAAAATGATTTAATCAGCTCTCTGTTCGCCCTAGCCTAGAAGTTTAATAGTGCATTTTATTCGACATTCCATGCGCTTTGAGATTCCGCTTAGCCCAATACGCTGTCTGAAATAGGAGCGACGTAAATTGAACAAATGTGATAGAATTTCGGTGAATTCTTATATTAACCAAAATATAAAATGATCTAATCGGGTCTCTGATTGCCCTATCATAGAAGTTTAACAGTGCATTTTACTCGCCATTCCTCGCGTTTTAAGCTGCCGCCAAGCCCAGTACGCTAGCTGAAATAGGAACGACGTAAATTGAAAAAATGTGATAGAATTTTGCTGAATTCTTAAATTAACCATTATATAAAATGATCTAATCGGGTCTCTGTTTGCCCTACCCTAGAAGTTTAATAGTGCATTTTACTCGCCATTTCATGCACTTTGCAATGCTGCTTAGCCCAATACGCTAACTGAAATAGGAGCGACGTAAATTGAACAAATGTGATAGAATTTCACTGAATTCTTATATTAACCAAAATATAAAATGATCTAATCGGGTGTCTGATAGCCCTATCATAGAAGTTTAATAGTGCATTTTACTCGCCATTCCACGCGCTTTAAGATGCCGCCTAGCCCAGTACGCTATCTGCAAGAGGAGCGACGTAAGTTGAACAAATGTGATAGAATTACGCTGAATTCTTATATTAACCGTAATATAAAATGATCTAATCGGGTCTCTGATTGCCCTATCATAGAAGTTTAATAGTGCATTTTACTCGCCTTTCCACGCGCTTTAAGATGCCGCTTAGCCCAGTACGCTATCTGAAATAGGAGCGACGTAAATTGAACAAATGTGATAGAATTTCCCTCAAATCTTATATTAAACAAAATATAAAATGATCTAATCGGGTCTCTGATTGCCCTAGCATAGAAGTTTAATAGTGCATTTTACTCGCCATTCCGCGCGCTTTAGGATGCCGCCTAGCCCAGTACGCTATCTGAAATAGGAGCGACGTAAATTGAACAAATGTGATAGAATTTTGCTGAATTCTTAAATTAACCATAATATAAAATGATCTAATCGGGTCTCTGTTTGCCCTCGCCTAGAAGTTTAATAGTGCATTTCATTCGCCATTTCATGCGCTTTGAGATGCCGCTTAGCCCAATACGCTATCAGAAATAGGAGCGAAATAAATTGAACAAATGTGATAGAATTTCACTGAATTCTTATATTAACCAAAATGTAAAATGATCTAATCGGGTCTCTGATTGCCCTATCATAGAAGTTTAAGAGCGCATTTTACTCGCCATTTCTTGCGCTTTGAGATGCCGCATAGCCCAATACGCTATCTGAAATATCAGCGACATAAGTTGAACAAATGTGATAGAATTTCGCTGAATTCTTTTATTAAACAAAATATAAAATGATCTAATCGGGTCTCTGATTGCCCTATCGTAGAAGTTTAATAGTGCATTTTACTCGCCATTTCATGCGCTTTGAGATGCCACTTAGCCCAATACGCTATCTGCAATAGGAGCGACGTAAGTTGAACAAATGTGATAGAATTTCGCTGAATTCTTTTATTAACCATAATGTAAAATGATCTAATCGGGTCTCTGTTCGCCCTAGCCTCGCAGTTTAATAGCTCATTTTATTCGCCATTTCATGCGCTTTGAGATGCCGCTTAGCCCAATACGCTATCTGAAATAGGAGCGACGTAAATTGAACAAATGTGATAGAATTTCCCTGAATTCTTATATTAACCTTAATGTAAAATGATCTAATTGGGTCTTTCTTCGACCAACCCTAGAAGTTTAATAGTGCATTTCACTCGTCACTTCATGCGCTTTGAGATGCCGCTAAGCACAATAAGCTATCTGTAATAGGAGCGACGTAAATTGAACAAATGTGATAGAATTTCGCTGAATTCTTATATTAACCAAAATATAAAATGACCTAATAGGGTCTCTGCTTGCCCTATCATAGTAGTTTAGTAGTGCATTTTACTCGCCATTCCACGCGCTTTGAGATGCCGCTAAGCACAATAAGCTATCTGCAATAGGAGCGACGTAAGTTGAACAAATGTGATAGAATTTCGCTGAATTCTTTTATTAACCATAATGTAAAATGATCTAATCGGGTCTCTGTTCGCCCTAGCCTGGAAGTTTAATATCTCATTTTATTCGCCATTTCATGCGCTTTGAGATGCCGCTTAGCCCAATACGCTATCTGAAATGGGAGCGACGTAAATTGAACAAATGTGATAGAATTTCCCTGAAATCTTATATTAAACAAAATATAAAATGATCTAATCGGGTCTCTGATTGCCCTAGCATAGAAGTTTAATAGTGCATTTTACTCGCCATTCCGCGCGCTTTAGGATGCCGCCTAGCCCAGTACGCTATCTGAAATAGGAGCGACGTAAATTGAACAAATGTGATAGAATTTTGCTGAATTCATAAATTAACCATCATATAAAATGATCTAATCGGGTCTCTGTTTGCCCTACCCTAGAAGTTTAGTAGTGCATTTTACTCGCCCTTCCACGCGCTTTAAGATGCCGCCTAGCCCTGTACGCTATCTGAAATAGGAGCGATGTAAGTTGAACAAATGTCATAGAATTGCGCTGAATTCTTATATTAACCGTAATATAAAATGATCTAATCGGGTATCTGTTTGCCCTACCATAGAAGTCTAATAGTGCATTTCACTCGTCATTTCATGCGCTTTGAGATGCCGCTTAGCCCATTACGCTATCTGAAATAGGACCGACGTAAATTAAACAAAAGTGATACAATTTCGCTGAATTCTTAAATTAACCATAATATAAAATGATCTAATCAGGTCTCTGATTGTCCTATCATAGAAGTTCAATAGTGCATTTTACTCGCCATTTCATGCGCTTTGAGATGCCGCTTAGCTCAATACGCTATCTGAAATAGGAGCGGCGTAAATTGTACAAATGTGATAGAATTTCGGTGAATTCTTATATTAACCAAAATATAAAATGATCTAATCGGGTCTCTGATTGCCCTATCATAGAAGTTTAACAGTGCATTTTACTCGCCATTCCTCGCGTTTTAAGCTGCCGCCAAGCCCAGTACGCTAGCTGAAATAGGAACGACGTAAATTGAAAAAATGTGATAGGATTTTGCTGAATTCTTAAATTAACCATTATATAAAATGATCTAATCGGGTCTCTGTTTGCCCTACCCTAGAAGTTTAATAGTGCATTTTACTCGCCATTTCATGCACTTTGAGATGCTGCTTAGCCCAATACGCTAACTGAAATAGGAGCGACGTAAATTGAACAAATGTGATAGAATTTCCCTGCAATCTTATATTAAACAAAATATAAAATGATCTAATCGGGTCTCTGATTGCCCTATCATAGAAGTTTAAGAGTGCATTTTACTCACCATTTCTTGCGCTTTGAGATGCCGCATAGCCCAATACGCTATCTGAAATATCAGCGACGTAAGTTGTACAAATGTGATAGAATTTCGCTGAATTCTTTTTTTAAACAAAATATAAAATGATCTAATCGAGTCTCTGATTGCCCTATCATAGAAGTTTAATAGTGCATTTTACTCGCCATTTCATGCGCTTTGAGATGCCACTTAGCCCAATACGCTATCTGCAATAGGAGCGACGTAAGTTGAACAAATGTGATAGAATTTCGCTGAATTCTTTTATTAACCATAATGTAAAGTGATCTAATCCGGTCTCTGTTCGCCCTAGCCTAGAAGTTGAATAGCTCATTTTATTCGCCATTTCATGCGCTTTGAGATGCCGCTTAGCCCAATACGCTATCTGAAATAGGAGCGACGTAAATTGAACAAATGTGATAGAATTTCCCTGAATTCTTATAGTAACCTTAATGTAAAATGATCTAATCGGGTCTTTCTTCGACCAACCCTAGAAGTTTAATAGTGCATTTCACTCGTCACTTCATGCGCTTTGAGATGCCGCTAAGCACAATAAGCTATCTGTAATAGGAGCGACGTAAATTGAACAAATGTGATAGAATTTCGCTGAATTCTTTTATTAACCATAATGTAAAATGATCTAATCGGGTCTTTGTTCGCCCTCGCCTAGAAGTTTAATAGTGCATTTTATTCGCCATTTCATGCGCTTTGAGATGCCGCTTAGCGCAATACGCTATCAGAAATAGGAGCGAAATAAATTGAACAAATGTGATAGAATTTCACTGAATTCTTATATTAACCAAAGTATAAAATGATCTAATCAGGTCTCTGATTGCCCTAGCATAGAAGCTTAATAGTGCATTTTACTCGCCATTCCGCGCGCTTTAGGATGCCGCCTAGCCCAATACGCTATCTGAAATAGGAGCGACGTAAATTGAACAAATGTGATAGAATTTCGCTGAATTCTTTTATTAACCATAATGTAAAATGATCTTATCGGGTCTCTGTTTGCCCTACCGTAGAAGTTTAATAGTGCATTTTATTCGCCATTTCATGCTCTTTGAGATGCCGCTTAGCCGAATACGCTAACTGAAATAGGAGCGACGTAAATTGAACAAATGAGATAGAATTTCCCTGAAATCTTATATTAAACAAAATATAAAATGATCTAATCGAGTGCCTGATTGCCCTATCATAGAAGTTTAGTAGTGCATTTTACTCGCCATTCCACGCGCTTTAAGATGCCGCCTAGCCCAGTACGCTATCAGAAATAGGAGCGACGTAACTTGAACAAATGTGATAGAATTACGCTGAATTCTAATATTAACCGTAACATAAAATGATCTAATCGGGTCTCTGTTTGCCTTATCCTAGAAGTTTAATAGTGCATTATAATCGCCATTTCATGCGCTATTAGATGCCGCTTAGCCCAGGACGCTATCTGAAATAGGAACGACGTAAATTGAACAAATGTGATAGAATTTTGCTGAATTCTTAAATTAACCAATATATAAAATGATCTAATCGGGTCTCTGTTTGCCCTACCCTAGAAGTTTAATAGTGCATTTCACTCGTCACATCATGCGCTTTGAGATGCCGCTAAGCACAATAAGCTATCTGTAATAGGAGCGACGTAAATTGAGCAAATGTGATAGAATTTCGCTGAATTCTTTTATTAACCAAAATGTAAAATGATCTAATCGGGTCTCTGTTCGCCCTCGCCTAGAAGTTTAATAGTGCATTTTATTCGCCATTTCATGCGCTTTGAGATGCCGCTTAGCCCAATACGCTATCTGAAATAGCAGCGACGTAAATTAAACAAATGTGATAGAATGTCCCTGAAATCTTATATTAAACAAAATGTAAAATGATCTAATAGGGTCTCTGATTGCCCTATCATGGAAGATTAGGAGTGCATTTTACTCAACCTTCCACGCGCTTTAAGATGCCGCCTAGCCCAGTACGCTATCTGAAATAGGAGCGACGTAAATTGAACAAATGTGATAGAATTTTGCTTAATTCTTAAATTAACCATAATATAAAATGATCTAATCGGGTCTCTGTTTGCCCTACCCTAGAACTTTAATAGTGCATTTTACTCGCCATTTCATGCGCCTTCAGATGCCGCTTAGCCCAATACGCTATCTGAAATAGGAGCGACGTAAATTGAACAAATGTAATCGAATTTCGCTGAATTCTTAAATTAACCATAATATAAAATGAGCTAATCGGGTCTCTGTTTGCCCTACCCTCGAAGTTTAATATTGCATTTCACTCGCCATTCCATGCGCTTTGAGGTTCCGCTTAGCCCAATATGCTATCTGAAATAGGAGCGACGTAAATTGAACAAATGTGATAGAATTTTGCTGAATTCTTAAATTAACCATAATATAAAATGATCTAATCGGGTCTCTGTTTGCCCTACCATAGAAGTTTAATGGTGCATTTTACTCGCCATTCCACGCGCTTTAAGATGCCGCCTAGCCCAGTACGCTATCAGAAATAGGAGCGACGTAACTTGAACAAATGTGATAGAATTACGCTGAATTCTAATATTAACCGTAACATAAAATGATCTAATCGGGTCTCTGTTTGCCTTATCCTAGAAGTTTAATGGTGCATTATACTCGCCATTTCATGCGCTATTAGATGCCGCTTAGCCCAGGACGCTATCTGAAATAGGAACGACGTAAATTGAACAAATGTGATAGAATTTTGCTGAATTCTTAAATTAACCATAATATAAAATGATCTAATCGGGTCTTTGTTCGCCCTCGCCTAGAAGTTTAATAGTGCATTTTATTCGCCATTTCATGCGCTTTGAGATGCCGCTTAGCCCAATACGCTATCTGAAATAGCAGCGACGTAAATTAAACAAATGTGATAGAATGTCCCTGAAATCTTATATTAAACAAAATGTAAAATGATCTAATCGGGTCTCTGATTGCCCTATCATGGAAGATTAGGAGTGCATTTCACTCAACCTTCCACGCGCTTTAAGATGCCGCCTAGCCCAGTACGCTATCTGAAATAGGAGCGACGTAAATTGAACAAATGTGATAGAATTTTGCTTAATTCTTAAATTAACCATAATATAAAATGATCTAATCGGGTCTCTGTTTGCCCTACCCTAGAACTTTAATAGTGCATTTTACTCGCAATTTCATGCGCCTTCAGATGCCGCTTAGCCCAATACGCTATCTAAAATAGGAGCGACGTAAATTGAACAAATGTAATCGAATTTCGCTGAATTCTTAAATTGACCATAATAAAAAATGATCTAATCGGGTCTCTGTTTGCCCTACCCTCGAAGTTTAATATTGCATTTCACTCGCCATTTCATGCGCTTTGAGGTGCCGCTTAGCCCAATATGCTATCTGAAATAGGAGCGACGTAAATTGAACAAATGTGATAGAATTTTGCTGAATTCTTAAATTAACCATAATATAAAATGATCTAATCGGGTCTCTGTTTGCCCTACCATAGAAGTTTAATGGTGCATTTTACTCGCCATTCCACGCGCTTTAAGTTGCCGCCTAGCCCAGTACGCTATCTGAAATAGGAGCTACGTAAGTTGAACAAATGTGACAGAATTACGCTGAATTCTTATATTTACCGTAATATAAAATGATCTAATCGGGTCTCTGTTTGCCTTATCCTAGAAGTTTAATAGTGCATTTTACTCGCTATTTCATGCGCTTTGAGATGCCGCTTAGCCCAATACACTATCTGAAATAGGAGCTACGTAAATTGAACAAATGTGATAGAATTTCGCTGAATTCTTAAATTAACCATAATATAAAATGATTTAATCGGGTCTTTGTTTGCCCTACCCTAGAAGTTTAATAGTGCATTTTACTCGCCATTTCATGCGCTTTGAGATGCCGCTTAGCCCAATACGCTATCTGAAATACGAGCGACGTAAGTTGAACAAATGTGATAGAATTTCGCTGAATTCTTTTATTAACCATAATGTAAAATGATCTTATCGCGCCTCTGTTTGCCCTACCCTAGAAGTTTAATAGTGCATTTTACTCGCCATTTCATGCGCTTTGAGATGCCGCTTAGCCCAATACGCTATCTGAAATAGGAGCGACGTAAATTGAACAAATGTGATAGAATTTCGCTGATTTCTTTTATTAAACAAAATATAAAATGATCTAACGGGGTCTCTGATTGCCCTATCATAGAAGTTTAATAGTGCATTTTACTCGCCATTTCATGCGCTTTGAGATGCCACTTAGCCCAATACGCTATCTGCAATAGGAGCGACGTAAGTTGAACAAATGTGATAGAATTTCGCTGAATTCTTTTATTAACCATAATGTAAAATGATCTAATCGGGTCTCTGTTCGCCCTAGCCTGGAAGTTTAATAGCTCATTTTATTCGCCATTTCATGCGCTTTGAGATGCCGCTCAGCCCAATACGCTATCAGAAATAGGAGCGAAATAAATTGAACAAATGTGATAGAATTTCACTGAATTCTTATATTAACCAAAATATAAAATGATCTAATCAGATCTCTGATTGCCCTAGCATAGAAGCTTAATAGTGCATTTTACTCGCCATTCCGCGCGCTTTAGGATGCCGCCTAGCCCAATACGCTATCTGAAATAGGAGCGACGTAAATTGATCAAATGTGATAGAATTTCGCTGAATTCTTAAATTAACCGTAATAGAAAATGATTTAATCGGGTCTTTGTTTGCCCTACCCTAGAAGTTTAATAGTGCATTTTACTCGCCATTTCATGCGCTTTGAGATGCCACTTAGCCCAATACGCTAACTGAAATAGGAGCGACGTAAATTGAACAAATGAGATAGAATTTCGCTGAATTCTTTTATTAACCATAATGTAAAATGATCTAATCGGGTCTCTGATTGCCCTACCCTAGAAGTTTAATAGTGCATTTTACTCGCCATTTCATGCGCTTTGAGATGCCGCATAGCCCAATACGCTATCTGAAATAGGAGCGACGTAAATTGAACAAATGTGATAGAATTTCGCTGAATGCTTATATTAACCTCAATGTAAAATGATCTAATCGGGTCTTTGTTCGCCCTACCCTAGAAGTTTAATAGTGCATTACACTCGTCATTTCATGCGCTTTGAGATGCCGCTTAGCCCAATACGCTATCTGACATAGGAGCGACGTAAATTGTACAAATGTGATAGAATTTCGCTGAATTCTTAAATTAACCATAATATAAAATGATCTAATCGGGTCTCTGTTTGCCCTACCCTAGAAGTTTAACAGTGCATTTTACTCGCCATTTCATGCGCTTTGAGATGCCGCTTAGCCCAATACGCTATCTGAAATAGGAGCGACGTAAATTGAACAAGTGTGATAGAATTTCGCAGAATTCTTAAATTAACCATAATATAAAATGATCTAATGGGGTCTCTGTTTGCCCTACCCTAGAAGTTTAATAGTGCATTTGACTCGTCATTTCATGCGCTTTGAGATGCCGCTTAGCCCAATACGCTATCTGAAATAGGAGCGATGTAAATTGATCAAATGTGATAGAATTTCGCTGAAATCTTTTATTAACCATAACGTAAAATGATCTAATCGGGTCTCTGTTCGCCCTAGCGTGGAAGCTTAATTGTGCATTTTATTCGTCATTTCATGCGCTTTGAGATGCCGCTTAGCCCAATACGCTATCTGAAATAGGAGCGACGTAAATTGAACAAATGTGATAGAATTTCGCTGAATTCTTATATTAACCAAAATATAAAATGATCTAATCGGGTCTCTGTATGCCCTACCCTAGAAGTTTAATAGTGCATTTTACTCGCCATTTCTCGCTCTTCGAGTTGCCGCTTAGCCCAATACGCTATCTGATATATCAGCCACGTAAATTGAACAAATGTGAGACAATTTCGCTGAATCCTTAAATTAACCATAATATACAATGATCTTATCGGGTCTCTGTTTGCCCTACCCTAGAAGTTTAATAGTGCATTTTACTCGACATGTCTTGCGCTTTGAGATGCCGCTTAGTCCAATACGCTGTCTGAAATATCAGCGACGTAAATTGAACAAATGTGAGAGAATTTCGCTGAATTCTTATATTAACCAAAATATAAAATGACCTAATCGGGTCTCTGATTGCCCTATCATAGAAGTTAAGTAGTGCATTTTACTCGCCCTTCCACGCGCTTTAAGTTGCCACCTAGCCCAGTACGCTATCTGAAATAGGAGCTAGGTAACTTGAACAAATGTGACAGAATTACGCTGAATTCTTATATTAACCGTAATATAAAATGATCTAATCGGGTCTCTGTTTGCCTTATCCTAGAAGTTTAATAGTGCATTTTACTCGCCATTTCATGCGCTTTGAGATGCCGCATAGCCCAATACGCTATCTGAAATAGGAGCGACGTAAATTGAACAAATGTGATAGAATTTCGCTGAATTCTTATATTAACCTCAATGTAAAATGATCTAATCGGGTCTTTGTTCGCCCTACCCTAGAAGTTTAATAGTGCATTTCACTCGTCATTTCATGCGCTTTGAGATGCCGCTTAGCCCAATAAGCTATCTGAAATAGGAGCGACGAAAATTGACCAAATGTGATAGAATTTCGCTGAATTCTTATATAACCAAAATATAAAATGATCTAATCGGGTCTCTGATTGCCCTATCATAGAAGTTTAATAGTGCATTTTACTCGCCATTCCACGCGCTTTAAGATGCCGCTTAGCCCAATACGCTTTCAGCAATAGGAGCGACGTAAATTGAACAAATGTGATAGAATTTCGCTGAATTCTTAAATTAACCATAATATAAAATGATCTAATCGGGTCTCTGTTTGCCCTACCCTAGAGGTTTAACAGTGCATTTTACTCGCCATTTCATGCGCTTTGAGATGCCGCTTAGCCCAATACGCTATCTGAAATAGGAGCGACGTAAATTGAACAAATGTGATAGAATTTCGCTGAATTCTTAAATTAACCATAATATAAAATGATCTAATGGGGTCTCTGTTTCCCTACCCTAGAAGTTTAATAGTGCATTTTACTCGTTGTTTCATGCGCTTTGAGATGCCGCTTAGCACAATACGCTATCTGAAATAGGAGCGATGTAAATTGATCAAATGTGATAGAATTTCGCAGAATTCTTTTATTAACCATAACGTAAAATGATCTAATCGGGTCTCTGTTCGCCCTAGCGTAGAAGCTTAATTGTGCATTTTATTCGTCATTTCATGCGCTTTGAGATGCCGCTTAGCCCAATACGCTATCTGAAATAGGAGCGACGTAAATTGAACAAATGTGATAGAATTTCGCTGAATTCTTATATTAACCAAAATATAAAATGATCTAATCGGGTCTCTGTTTGCCCTACCCTAGAAGTTTAATAGTGCATTTTACTCGCCATTTCTCGCGCTTTGAGATGCCGCTTAGCCCAATACGCTATCTGAAATATCAGCAACGTAAATTGAACAAATGTGAGAGAATTTCGCTGAATTCTTAAATTAAGCATAATATGAAATGATCTTATCGGGTCTCTGTTTGCACTACCCTAGAAGTTTAATAGTGCATTTTACTCGACATTTCTTGCGCTTTGAGATGCCGCTTAGTCCAATACGCTATCTGAAATATCAGCGACGTAAATTGAACAAATGTGAGAGATTTTCGCTGAATTCTTATATTAACCAAAATATAAAATGATCTAATCGGGTCTCTGATTGCCCTATCATAGAAGTTTAGTAGTGCATTTTACTCGCCCTTCCACGCGCTTTGAGATACCGCCTAGCCCAGTACGCTATCTGAAATAGGAGCGACGTAAGTTGAACAAATGTGATAGAATTACGCTGAATTCTTATATTAACCGTAATATAAAATGATCTAATCGGGTCTCTGTTTGGCCTACCCTAGAAGTTTAACAGTGCATTTTACTCGTCATTTCATGCGCTTTGAGATGCCGCATAGCCCAATACGCTATCTGAAATAGGAACGACGTAAATTGAACAAATGTGATAGAATTTTTCTGAATTCTTAAGTTAACCATAATATAAAATGATCTAATGGGGTCTCTGATTGCCCTACCCTAGAAGTTTAATAGTGCATTTTACTCGCCATTCCACGCGCTTTAAGATGCCGCCTAGCCCAGTACGCTATCTGAAATAGGAGCGACGTATGTTGAACAAATGTGATAGAATTTCCCTGAATTCTTATATTAACCTTAATGTAAAATGATCTAATCGGGTCTCTGTTTGCCCTACCCTAGAAGTTTAATAGTGCATTTCACTCGTCATTTCATGCGCTTTGCGATGCCGCTTAGCCCAATAAGCTATCTGAAATAGGAGCGACGTAAATTGAACAAATGTGATAGAATTTTGCTGAATTCTTAAATAAACCATAATATAAAATGATCTAATCGGGTCTCTGTTTGCCCTACCCTAGAAGTTTAATAGTGCATTTCACTCGTCATTTCATGCGCTTTGCGATGCCGCTTAGCCCAATAAGCTATCTGAAATAGGAGCGACGCAAATTGAACAAATGTGATAGAATTTCGCTGAATTCTTATATTAACCAAAATATAAAATGATCTAATCGGGTCTCTGATTGCCCTATCATTGAAGTTTAATAGTGCATTTTACTCGCCATTCCACGCGCTTTAAGATGCCGCCTAGCCCAGTACGCTATCTGAAATAGGAGCTACGTAAGTTGAACAAATGTGACAGAATTACGCTGAATTCTTATATTAACCGTAATATAAAATGATCTAATCGGGTCTCTGTTGCCCTACCCTAGAAGTTTAATAGTGCATTTTACTCGCCATTTCTTGCGCTTTGAGATGCCGCTTAGCCCAGTACGCTATCTGAAATAGGAGCGACGTAAATTGAACAAATGTGATAGAATTTTGCTGAATTCTTAAATTAACCATAATATAAAATGATCTAATCGGGTCTCTGTTTGCCCTACCCTAGAAGTTTAATAGTGCATTTCACTCGTCATTTCATGCGCTTTGCGATGCCACTTAGCCCAATAAGCTATCTGAAATAGGAGCGACGCAAATTGAACAAATGTGATAGAATTTCGCTGAATTCTTATATTAACCAAAATATAAAATGATCTAATCGGGTCTCTGATTGCCCTATCATAGAAGTTTAATAGTGCATTTTACTCGCCACTCCACGCGCTTTAAGATGCCGCCTAGCCCAGTACACTATCTGAAATAGGAGCGACGTATGTTGAACAAATGTGATATAATTACGCTGAATTCTTATATTAACCGTAATATTAAATGATCTAATCGGGTCTCGGTTAGCCTTACCCTAGAAGTTTTATAGTGCATTTTACTCGCCATTTCATGCGCTTTGAGATGCCGCTTAGCCCAATACGCTATCTGCAACATGAGCGACGTAAATTGAACAAATGTGATAGAATTTCGCTGAATTCTTAAATTAACCATAATATAAAATGATCTAATCGGGTCTCTGTTTGCCCTACCCTAGAAGTTTAATAGTACATTTTACTCGCCATTTCTTGCGCTTTGAGATGCCGCTTAGTCCAATACGCTATCTGAAATATCAGCGACGTAAATTGAACAAATGTGAGAGAATCTCGCTGAATTCTTATATTAACCTTAATGTAAAATGATCTAATCGGGTCTCTGCTCGCCCTACCCTAGAAGATTACTAGTGCATTTCACACGTCATTTCATGCGCTTTGAGATGCCGCTTAGCCCAATAAGCTATCTGAAATAGGAGCGACGTAAGTTGACCAAATGTGATAGAATTTCGCTGAATTCTTATATTAACCAAAATATAAAATGATCTAATCGGGTCTCTGTTTGCCCTACCCTAGAAGTTTAATCGTGCATTTTACTCGCCATGTCTCGCGCTTTGAGATGCCGCTTAGCCCAATAAGCTATCTGAAATAGTAGTGCCGTAAATTGAACAAATGTGATAGAATTTCGCTGAATTCTTATATTAACCAAAATATAAAATGATCTAATCGGGTCTCTGATTGCCCTATCATAGAAGTTTAATAGTGCATTGTACTCGCTATTCCACGCGCTTTAAGATGCCGCCTAGCCCAGTACGCTATCTGAAATAGGAGCGACGTATGTTGAACAAATGTGAGAGAATCTCGCTGAATTCTTATATTAACCAAAATATAAAATGATCTAATCGGGTCGATGATTGCCCTATCATAGAAGTTTAAAAGTGCATTTTACTCGCCATTCCACGCGCTTTAAGATGCCGCCTAGCCCAGTACGCTATCTGAAATAGGAGCGACGTAAATTGAACAAATGTGATAGAATTTCGCTGAATTCTTATATTAACCGTAATATAAAATGATCTAATCGGGTCTCTGTTTGCCCTACCCTAGAAGTTTAACAGTGCATTTTACTCGTCATTTCATGCGTTTCGAGATGTCGCATAGCCCAATACGCTATCTGACATAGGAGCGACGTAAATTGAACAAATGTGATAGAATTTCGCTGAATTCTTAAATTAACCATAATATAAAATGATCTAATGGGGTCTCTGATTGCCCTACCCGAGAAGATTAATAGTGCATTTCACTCGCCATTTCATGCGCTTTGAGTTGCCGCTTAGCCCAATACGCTATCTGACATAGGAGCGACGTAAATTGAACAAATGTGAGAGAATCTCGCTGAATTCTTATATTAACCAAAATATAAAATGATCTAATCGGGTCTATGATTGCCCTATCATAGAAGTTTAAAAGTGCATTTTACTCGCCATTCCACGCGCTTTAAGATGCCGCCTAGCCCAGTACGCTATCTGAAATAGGAGCGACGTAAATTGAACAAATGTGATAGAATTTCGCTGAATTCTTATATTAACCGTAATATAAAATGATATAATCGGGTCTCTGTTTGCCCTACCCTAGAAGTTTAACAGTGCATTTTACTCGTCATTTCATGCGCTTCGAGATGCCGCATAGCCCAATACGCTATCTGACATAGGAGCGACGTAAATTGAACAAATGTGATAGAATTTCGCTGATTTCTTAAATTAACCATAATATAAAATGATCTAATGGGGTCTCTGATTGCCCTACCCTAGAAGATTAATAGTGCATTTCACTCGCCATTTCATGCGCTTTGAGATGCCGCTTAGCCCAATACGCTATCTGACATAGGAGCGACGTAAATTGAACAAATGTAAGAGGATCTCGCTGAATTCTTATATTAACCAAAATATAAAATGATCTAATCGGGTCTATGATTGCCCTATCATAGAAGTTTAAAAGTGCATTTTACTCGCCATTCCACGCGCTTTAAGATGCCGCCTAGCCCAGTACGCTATCTGAAATAGGAGCGACGTAAATTGAACAAATGTGATAGAATTTCGCTGAATTCTTATATTAACCATAACGTAAAATGATCTAATCGGGTCTCTGTTCGCCCTAGCGTAGAAGCTTAATTGTGCATTTTATTCGTCATTTCATGCGCTTTGAGATGCCGCTTAGCCCAATACGCTATCTGAAATAGCAGCGACGTAAATTGAACAAATGTGATAGAATTTCGCTGAATTCTTATATTAACCAAAATATAAAATGATCTAATCGGGCCTCTGTTTGCCCTACCCTAGAAGTTTAATAGTGCATTTTACTCGCCATTTCTCGCGCTTTGAGATGCCGCTTAGCACAATACGATATCTGAAATATCAGCGACGTAAATTGAACAAATGTGAGAGAATTTCGCTGAATTCTGAAATTAACCATAATATAAAATGATCTTATCGGGTCTCTGTTTGCACTACCCTAGAAGTTTAGTAGTGCATTTTACTCGACATCTCTTGCGCTTTGAGATGCCGCTTAGTCCAATACGCTGTCTGAAATATCAGCGACGTAAATTGAACAAATGTGAGAGAATTTCGCTGAATTCTTATATTAACCAAAATATAAAATGATCTAATCGGGTCTCTGATTGCCCTATCATAGAAGTTTAGTAGTGCATTTTACTCGCCCTTCCACGCGCTTTGAGATACCGACTTGCCCAGTACGCTATCTGAAATAGGAGCGACGTAAGTTGAACAAATGTGATAGAATTACGCTGAATTCTTATATTAACCGTAATATAAAATGATCTAATAGGGTCTCTCTTTGCCCTACCCTAGAAGTTTAACAGTGCATTTTACTCGTCATTTCATGCGCTTTGAGATGCCGCATAGCCCAATACGCTATCTGACATAGGAGCGACGTAAATTGAACAAATGTGATAGAATTTCGCTGAATTCTTATATTAACCAAAATATAAAATGATCTAATCGGGTCTCTGTTTGCCCTACCCTAGAAGTTTAATAGTGCATTTCACTCGTCATATCATGCGCTTTGCGATGCCGCTTAGCCCAATACGCTATCTGAAATAGGAGCTACGTAAGTTGAACAAATGTGACAGAATTACGCTGAATTCTTATATTAACCGTAATATAAAATGATCTAATCGGGTCTCTGTTTGCCCTACCCTAGAAGTTTAATAGTGCATTTTACTCGCCATTTCTTGCGCTTTGAGATGCCGCTTAGCCCAGTACGCTATCTGAAATAGTAGCGACGTAAATTGAACAAATGTGATAGAATTTTGCTGAATTCTTAAATTAACCATAATATAAAATGATCTAATCGGGTCTCTGTTTGCCCTACCCTAGAAGTTTAATAGTGCATTTCACTCGTCATTTCATGCGCTTTGCAATGCCGCTTAGCCCAATAAGCTATCTGAAATAGGAGCGACGCAAATTGAACAAATGTGATAGAATTTCGCTGAATTCTTATATTAACCTTAACATAAAATGATCTAATCGGGTCTCTGTTTGCCCTACCCTAGAAGTTTAACAGTGCATTTTACTCGTCATTTCATGCGCTTTGAGATGCCGCATAGCCCAATACGCTATCTGAAATAGGAGCTACGTAAGTTGAACAAATGTGATAGAATTTTGCTGAATTCTTAAATTAACCATAATATAAAATGATATAATCGGGTCTCTGTTTGCCCTACCCAAGAACTTTAATAGTGCATTTCTCTCGTCATTTCATGCGCTTTGAGATGCCGCTTAGCCCAATACGCTATCTGAAATAGGAGCGACGTAAATTGAACAAATGTGATAGAATTTCCATGACATCTTATATTAAACAAAATATAAAATGATCTAAACGGGACTCTGATTGCCCTATCATAGAAGTTTAGTGGTGCATTTTACTCGCCCTTCCACGCGCTTTAAGATGCCGCCTAGCCCAGTACACTATCTGAAATAGGAGCGACGTATGTTGAACAAATGTGATATAATTACGCTGAATTCTTATATTAACCGTAATATTAAATGATCTAATCGGGTCTCGGTTTGCCTTACCCTAGAAGTTTAATAGTGCATTTTACTCGCCATTTCATGCGCTTTGAGATGCCGCTTAGCCCAATACGCTATCTGCAACATGAGCGACGTAAATTGAACAAATGTGATAGAATTTCGCTGAATTCTTAAATTAACCATAATATAAAATGATCTAATCGGGTCTCTGTTTGCCCTACCCTAGAAGTTTAATAGTACATTTTACTCGCCATTTCATGCGCTTTGAGATGCCGCTTAGCCCAATACGCTATCTGAAATATCAGCGACGTAAATTGAACAAATGTGAGAGAATCTCGCTGAATTCTTATATTAACCTTAATGTAAAATGATCTGATCGGGTCTCTGTTCGCCCTACCCTAGAAGATTACTAGTGCATTTCACTCGTCATATCATGCTCTTTGCGATGCCGCTTAGCCCAATACGCTATCTGAAATAGGAGCTACGTAAGTTGAACAAATGTGACAGAATTACGCTGAATTCTTATATTAACCGTAATATAAAATGATCTAATCGGGTCTCTGTTTGCCCTACCCTAGAAGTTTAATAGTGCATTTTACTCGCCATTTCTTGCGCTTTGAGATGCCGCTTAGCCCAGTACGCTATCTGAAATAGTAGCGACGTAAATTGAACAAATGTGATAGAATTTTGCTGAATTCTTAAATTAACCATAATATAAAATGATCTAATCGGGTCTCTGTTTGCCCTACCCTAGAAGTTTAATAGTGCATTTCACTCGTCATTTCATGCGCTTTGCAATGCCGCTTAGCCCAATAAGCTATCTGAAATAGGAGCGACGCAAATTGAACAAATGTGATAGAATTTCGCTGAATTCTTATATTAACCTTAATATAAAATGATCTAATCGGGTCTCTGTTTGCCCTACCCTAGAAGTTTAACAGTGCATTTTACTCGTCATTTCATGCGCTTTGAGATGCCGCATAGCCCAATACGCTATCTGAAATAGGAGCTACGTAAGTTGAACAAATGTGATAGAATTTTGCTGAATTCTTAAATTAACCATAATATAAAATGATATAATCGGGTCTCTGTTTGCCCTACCCAAGAACTTTAATAGTGCATTTCTCTCGTCATTTCATGCGCTTTGAGATGCCGCTTAGCCCAATACGCTATCTGAAATAGGAGCGACGTAAATTGAACAAATGTGATAGAATTTCCATGACATCTTATATTAAACAAAATATAAAATGATCCAAACGGGACTCTGATTGCCCTATCATAGAAGTTTAGTGGTGCATTTTACTCGCCCTTCCACGCGCTTTAAGATGCCGCCTAGCCCAGTACACTATCTGAAATAGGAGCGACGTATGTTGAACAAATGTGATATAATTACGCTGAATTCTTATATTAACCGTAATATTAAATGATCTAATCGCTCTCGGTTTGCCTTACCCTAGAAGTTTAATAGTGCATTTTACTCGCCATTTCAGGCGCTTTGAGATGCCGCTTAGCCAATACGCTATCTGCAACATGAGGCGACGTAAATTGAACAAATGTGATAGAATTTCGCTGAATTCTTATATTAACCTTAATGTAAAATGATCTAATCGGGTCTCTGTTCGCCCTACCCTAGAAGATTACTAGTGCATTTCACACGTCATTTCATGCGCTTTGAGATGCCGCTTAGCTCAATAAGCTATCTGAAATAGGAGCGACGTAAATTGGACAAATGTGATAGAATTTCGCTGAATTCTTAAATTAACCAAAATATAAAATGATCTAATCGGGTCTCTGTTTGCCCTACCCTAGAAGTTTAATAGTGCATTTTACTCGCCATTTCTCGCGCTTTGAGTTGCCGCTTAGCCCAATACGCTATCTGAAATATCAGCGACGTAAATTGAACAAATGTGAGAGAATTTCGCTGAATTCTGAAATTAACCATAATATAAAATGATCTTATCGGGTCTCTGTTTGCCCTACCCTAGAAGTTTAATAGTGCATTTTACTCGACATGTCTTGCGCTTTGAGATGCCGCTTAGTCCAATACGCTGTCTGAAATATCAGCGACGTAAATTGAACAAATGTGAGAGAATTTCGATGAATTCTTATATTAACCAAAATATAAAATGATCTAATCGGGTCTCTGATTGCCCTATCATAGAAGTTTAGTAGTGCATTTTACTCGCCCTTCCACGCGCTTTGAGATACCGACTTGCCCAGTACGCTATCTGAAATAGGAGCGACTTAAGTTGAACAAATGTGATAGAATTACGCTGAATTCTTATATTAACCTTAATATAAATGATCTAATCGGGTCTCTGTTTGCCCTACCCTAGAATTTTAACAGTGCATTTTACTCGTCATTTCATGCGCTTTGAGATGCCGCATAGCCCAATACGCTATCTGACATAGGAGCGACGTAAATTGAACAAATGTGATAGAATTTCGCTGAATTCATAAATTAACCAATAATATATAATGATCTAATGGGGTCTCTGATTGCCCTACCCTAGAAGATTAATAGTGCATTTCACTCGCCATTTCATGCGCTTCGAGATGCCGCTTAGCCCAATACGCTATCTGACATAGGAGCGACGTAAATTGAACAAATGTGATAGAATTTCGCTGAATTCTTATATTAACCAAAATATAAAATGATCTAATCGGGTCTCTGATTGCGCTATCAGAGAAGTTTAATAGTGCATTTTACTCGCCATTCCACGCGCTTTAAGTTGCCGCCTAGCCCAGTACGCTATCTGAAATAGGAGCTACGTAAGTTGAACAAATGTGACAGAATTACGCTGAATTCTTATATTAACCGTAATATAAAATGATCTAATCAGGTCTCTGTTTGCCCTACCCTAGAAGTTTAATAGTGCATTTTACTCGCCATTTCTTGCGCTTTGAGATGCCGCTTAGCCCAGTACGCTATCTGAAATAGGAGCGACGTAAATTGAACAAATGTGATAGAATTTTGCTGAATTCTTAAATTAACCATAATATAAAATGATCTAATCGGGTCTCTGTTTGCCCTACCCTAGAAGTTTAATAGTGCATTTCACTCGTCATTTCATGCGCTTTGCGATGCCGCTTAGCCCAATAAGCTATCTGAAATAGGAGCGACGCAAATTGAACAAATGTGATAGAATTTCGCTGAATTCTTATATTAACCAAAATATAAAATGATCTAATCGGGTCTCTGATTGCCCTATCATAGAAGTTTAATAGTGCATTTTACTCGCCATTCCACGCGCTTTAAGATGCCGCCTAGCCCAGTACGCTATCTGAAATAGGAGCTACGTAAGTTGAACAAATGTGACAGAATTACGCTGAATTCTTATATTAACCGTAATATAAAATGATCTAATCGGGTCTCTGTTGCCCTACCCTAGAAGTTTAATAGTGCATTTTACTCGCCATTTCTTGCGCTTTGAGATGCCGCTTAGCCCAGTACGCTATCTGAAATAGGAGCGACGTAAATTGAACAAATGTGATAGAATTTTGCTGAATTCTTAAATTAACCATAATATAAAATGATCTAATCGGGTCTCTGTTTGCCCTACCCTAGAAGTTTAATAGTGCATTTCACTCGTCATTTCATGCGCTTTGCGATGCCACTTAGCCCAATAAGCTATCTGAAATAGGAGCGACGCAAATTGAACAAATGTGATAGAATTTCGCTGAATTCTTATATTAACCAAAATATAAAATGATCTAATCGGGTCTCTGATTGCCCTATCATAGAAGTTTAATAGTGCATTTTACTCGCCATTCCACGCGCTTTAAGATGCCGCCTAGCCCAGTACACTATCTGAAATAGGAGCGACGTATGTTGAACAAATGTTATATAATTACGCTGAATTCTTATATTAACCGTAATATTAAATGATCTAATCGGGTCTCGGTTTGCCTTACCCTAGAAGTTTTATAGTACATTTTACTCGCCATTTCATGCGCTTTGAGATGCCGCTTAGCCCAATACGCTATCTGCAACATGAGCGACGTAAATTGAACAAATGTGATAGAATTTCGCTGAATTCTTAAATTAACCATAATATAAAATGATCTAATCGGGTCTCTGTTTGCCCTACCCTAGAAGTTTAATAGTACATTTTACTCGCCATTTCTTGCGCTTTGAGATGCCGCTTAGTCCAATACGCTATCTGAAATATCAGCGACGTAAATTGAACAAATGTGAGAGAATCTCGCTGAATTCTTATATTAACCTTAATGTAAAATGATCTAATCGGGTCTCTGCTCGCCCTACCCTAGAAGATTACTAGTGCATTTCACACGTCATTTCATGCGCTTTGAGATGCCGCTTAGCCCAATAAGCTATCTGAAATAGGAGCGACGTAAGTTGACCAAATGTGATAGAATTTCGCTGAATTCTTATATTAACCAAAATATAAAATGATCTAATCGGGTCTCTGTTTGCCCTACCCTAGAAGTTTAATAGTGCATTTTACTCGCCATGTCTCGCGCTTTGAGATGCCGCTTAGCCCAATACGCTATCTGAAATAGGAGCGACGTAAATTGAACAAATGTGATAGAATTTCGCTGAATTCTTATATTAACCATAATATAAAATGATGTGATGGGGTCTCTGTTTGCCCTACCCTAGAAGTTTAATAGTGCATTTGACTCGTCATTTCATGCGCTTTGAGATGCCGCTTAGCCCAATACGCTATCTGACATAGGAGCGACGTAAATTGAACAAATGTGATAGAATTTCGCTGAATTCTTATATTAACCAAAATATAAAATGATCTAATCGGGTCTCTGATTGCCCTATCATAGAAGTTTAATAGTGCATTTTAATCGCCATTGCACGCGCTTTAAGTTGCCGCCTAGCCCAGTACGCTATCAGAAATAGGAGCTACGTAAGTTGAACAAATGTGACAGAATTACGCTGAATTCTTATATTAACCGTAATATAAAATGATCTAATCGGGTCTCTGTTTGCCCTACCCTAGAAGTTTAACAGTGCATTTTACTCGTCATTTCATGCGCTTCGAGATGCCGCATAGCCCAATACTCTATCTGACATAGGAGCGACGTAAATTGAACAAATGTGATAGAATTTCGCTGAATTCTTAGATTAACCATAATATAAAATGATCTAATGGGGTCTCTGATTGCCCTACCCTAGAAGATTAATAGTGCATTTCACTCGCCATTTCATGCGCGTTGAGATGCCGCTTAGCCCAATACGCTATCTGACATAGGAGCGACGTAAATTGAACAAATGTGATAGAATTTCGCTGAATTCTTATATTAACCAAAATATAAAATGATCTAATCGGGTCTATGATTGCCCTATCATAGAAGTTTACAAGTGCATTTCACTCGCCATTCCACGCGCTTTAAGATGCCGCCTAGCCCAGTACGCTATCTGAAATAGGAGCGACGTAAATTGAACAAATGTGATAGAATTTCGCTGAATTCTTATATTAACCGTAATATAAAATGATCTAATCGGGTCTCTGTTTGCCCTACCCTAGAAGTTTAACAGTGCATTTTACTCGTCATTTCGTGCGCTTCGAGATGCCGCATAGCCCAATACGCTATCTGACATAGGAGCGACGTAAATTGAACAAATGTGATAGAATTTCGCTGAATTCTTAAATTAACCATAATATAAAATGATCTAATGGGGTCTCTGATTGCCCTACCCTAGAAGATTAATAGTGCATTTCACTCGCCATTTCATGCGCTTTGAGATGCCGCTTAGCCCAAGACGCTATCTGACATAGGAGCGACGTAAATTGAACAAATGTGATAGAATCTCGCTGAATTCTTATATTAACCATAATATAAAATGATCTAATCGGGTCTATGATTGCCCTATCATAGAAGTTTAAAAGTGCATTTTACTCGCCATTCCACGCGCTTTAAGATGCCGCCTAGCCCAGTACGCTATCTGAAATAGGAGCGACGTAAATTGAACAAATGTGATAGAATTTCGCTGAATTCTTATATTAACCGTAATATAAAATGATCTGATCGGGTCTCTGTTTGCCCTACCCTAGAAGTTTAACAGTGCATTTTACTCGTCATTTCATGCGCTTCGAGATGCCGCATAGCCCAATACGCTATCTGACATAGGAGCGACGTAAATTGAACAAATGTGATAGAATTTCGCTGAATTCTTAAATTAACCATAATATAAAATGATCTAATGGGGTCTCTGATTGCCCTACCCTAGAAGATTAATAGTGCATTTCACTCGCCATTTCATGCGCTTTGAGATGCCGCTTAGCCCAATACGCTATCTGACATAGGAGCGACGTAAATTGAACAAATGTAAGAGGATCTCGCTTAATTCTTATATTAACCAAAATATAAAATGATCTAATCGGGTCTATGATTGCCCTATCATAGAAGTTTAAAAGTGCATTTTACTCGCCATTCCACGCGCTTTAAGATGCCGCCTAGCCCAGTACGCTATCTGAAATAGGAGCGACGTAAATTGAACAAATGTGATAGAATTTCGCTGATTTCTTATATTAACCGTAATGTAAAATGATCTAATCGGGTCTCTGTTTGCCCTACCCTAGAAGTTTAACAGTGCATTTTACTCGTCATTTCATGCGCTTCGAGATGCCGCATAGCCCAATACGCTATCTGACATAGGAGCGACGTAAATTGAACAAATGTGATAGAATTTCGCTGAATTCTTATATTAACCAAATATAAAATGATCTAATCGGGTCTCTGTTTGCCCTACCCTAGAAGTTTAATAGTGCATTTCACTCGTCATATCATGCGCTTTGCGATGCCGCTTAGCCCAATAAGCTATCTGAAATAGGAGCGCCGTAAATTGAACAAATGTGATAGAATTTCGCTGAATTCTTATATTAACCAAAACATAAAATGATCTAATCGGGTCTCTGATTGCCCTATCATAGAAGTTTAATAGTGCATTGTACTCGCTATTCCACGCGCTTTAAGATGCCGCCTAGCCCAGTACGCTATCTGAAATAGGAGCGACGTATGTTGAACAAATGTGATAGAATTTCCCAGAATTCTTATATTAAACTTAATGTAAAATGATCTAATCGGGTCTCTGATTGCCCTACCCTAGAAGTTTAATAGTTCATTTTACTCGCCATTTCTTGCGCTTTGAGATGCCGCTTAGTCCAATACGCTATCTGAAATATCAGCGACGTAAATTGAACAAATGTGAGAGAATCTCGCTGAATTCTTATATTAACCAAAATATAAAATGATCTAATCGGGTCTATGATTGCCCTATCATAGAAGTTTAAAAGTGCATTTTACTCGCCATTCCACGCGCTTTAAGATGCCGCCTAGCCCAGTACGCTATCTGAAATAGGAGCGACGTAAATTGAACAAATGTGATAGAATTTCGCTGAATTCTTATATTAACCATAACGTAAAATGATCTAATCGGGTCTCTGTTCGCCCTAGCGTAGAAGCTTAATTGTGCATTTTATTCGTCATTTCATGCGCTTTGAGATGCCGCTTAGCCCAATACGCTATCTGAAATAGCAGCGACGTAAATTGAACAAATGTGATAGAATTTCGCTGAATTCTTATATTAACCAAAATATAAAATGATCTAATCGGGTCTCTGTTTGCCCTACCCTAGAAGTTTAATAGTGCATTTTACTCGCCATTTCTCGCGCTTTGAGATGCCGCTTAGCCCAATACGATATCTGAAATATCAGCGACGTAAATTGAACAAATGTGAGAGAATTTCGCTGAATTCTGAAATTAACCATAATATAAAATGATCTTATCGGGTCTCTGTTTGCACTACCCTAGAAGTTTAGTAGTGCATTTTACTCGACATCTCTTGCGCTTTGAGATGCCGCTTAGTCCAATACGCTGTCTGAAATATCAGCGACGTAAATTGAACAAATGTGAGAGAATGTCGCTGAATTCTTATATTAACCAAAATATAAAATGATCTAATCGGGTCTCTGATTGCCCTATCATAGAAGTTTAGTAGTGCATTTTACTCGCCCTTCCACGCGCTTTGAGATACCGACTTGCCCAGTACGCTATCTGAAATAGGAGCGACGTAAGTTGAACAAATGTGATAGAATTACGCTGAATTCTTATATTAACCGTAATATAAAATGATCTAATCGGGTCTCTGTTTGCCCTACCCTAGAAGTTTAACAGTGCATTTTACTCGTCATTTCATGCGCTTTGAGATGCCGCATAGCCCAATACGCTATCTGACATAGGAGCGACGTAAATTGAACAAATGTGATAGAATTTCGCTGAATTCTTATATTAACCAAAATATAAAATGATCTAATCGGGTCTCTGTTTGCCCTACCCTAGAAGTTTAATAGTGCATTTCACTCGTCATATCATGCGCTTTGCGATGCCGCTTAGCCCAATACGCTATCTGAAATAGGAGCTACGTAAGTTGAACAAATGTGACAGAATTACGCTGAATTCTTATATTAACCGTAATATAAAATGATCTAATCGGGTCTCTGTTTGCCCTACCCTAGAAGTTTAATAGTGCATTTTACTCGCCATTTCTTGCGCTTTGAGATGCCGCTTAGCCCAGTACGCTATCTGAAATAGTAGCGACGTAAATTGAACAAATGTGATAGAATTTTGCTGAATTCTTAAATTAACCATAATATAAAATGATCTAATCGGGTCTCTGTTTGCCCTACCCTAGAAGTTTAATAGTGCATTTCACTCGTCATTTCATGCGCTTTGCAATGCCGCTTAGCCCAATAAGCTATCTGAAATAGGAGCGACGCAAATTGAACAAATGTGATAGAATTTCGCTGAATTCTTATATTAACCTTAACATAAAATGATCTAATCGGGTCTCTGTTTGCCCTACCCTAGAAGTTTAACAGTGCATTTTACTCGTCATTTCATGCGCTTTGAGACGCCGCATAGCCCAATACGCTATCTGAAATAGGAGCTACGTAAGTTGAACAAATGTGATAGAATTTTGCTGAATTCTTAAATTAACCATAATATAAAATGATATAATCGGGTCTCTGTTTGCCCTACCCAAGAACTTTAATAGTGCATTTCTCTCGTCATTTCATGCGCTTTGAGATGCCGCTTAGCCCAATACGCTATCTGAAATAGGAGCGACGTAAATTGAACAAATGTGATAGAATTTCCATGACATCTTATATTAAACAAAATATAAAATGATCTAAATGGGACTCTGATTGCCCTATCATAGAAGTTTAGTGGTGCATTTTACTCGCCCTTCCACGCGCTTTAAGATGCCGCCTAGCCCAGTACACTATCTGAAATAGGAGCGACGTATGTTGAACAAATGTGATATAATTACGCTGAATTCTTATATTAACCGTAATATTAAATGATCTAATCGGGTCTCGGTTTGCCTTACCCTAGAAGTTTAATAGTGCATTTTACTCGCCATTTCATGCGCTTTGAGATGCCGCTTAGCCCAATACGCTATCTGCAACATGAGCGACGTAAATTGAACAAATGTGATAGAATTTCGCTGAATTCTTAAATTAACCATAATATAAAATGATCTAATCGGGTCTCTGTTCGCCCAACCCTAGAAGATTACTAGTGCATTTCACTCGTCATATCATGCGCTTTGCGATGCCGCTTAGCCCAATACGCTATCTGAAATAGGAGCTACGTAAGTTGAACAAATGTGATAGAATTTTGCTGAATTCTTAAATTAACCATAATATAAAATGATATAATCGGGTCTCTGTTTGCCCTACCCAAGAACTTTAATAGTGCATTTCTCTCGTCATTTCATGCGCTTTGAGATGCCGCTTAGCCCAATACGCTATCTGAAATAGGAGCGACGTAAATTGAACAAATGTGATAGAATTTCCATGACATCTTATATTAAACAAAATATAAAATGATCTAAATGGGACTCTGATTGCCCTATCATAGAAGTTTAGTGGTGCATTTTACTCGCCCTTCCACGCGCTTTAAGATGCCGCCTAGCCCAGTACACTATCTGAAATAGGAGCGACGTAAATTGAACAAATGTGATAGAATTTCGCTGAATTCTTAAATTAACCATAATATAAAATGATCTAATCGGGTCTCTGTTCGCCCTACCCTAGAAGATTACTAGTGCATTTCACTCGTCATATCATGCGCTTTGCGATGCCGCTTAGCCCAATACGCTATCTGAAATAGGAGCTACGTAAGTTGAACAAATGTGACAGAATTACGCTGAATTCTTATATTAACCGTAATATAAAATGATCTAATCGGGTCTCTGTTTGCCCTACCCTAGAAGTTTAATAGTGCATTTTACTCGCCATTTCTTGCGCTTTGAGATGCCGCTTAGCCCAGTACGCTATCTGAAATAGTAGCGACGTAAATTGAACAAATGTGATAGAATTTTGCTGAATTCTTAAATTAACCATAATATAAAATGATCTAATCGGGTCTCTGTTTGCCCTACCCTAGAAGTTTAATAGTGCATTTTACTCGTCATTTCATGCGCTTTGCAATGCCGCTTAGCCCAATAAGCTATCTGAAATAGGAGCGACGCAAATTGAACAAATGTGATAGAATTTCGCTGAATTCTTATATTAACCCTAATATAAAATGATCTAATCGGGTCTCTGTTTGCCCTACCCTAGAAGTTTAACAGTGCATTTTACTCGCCATTTCTTAAGCTTTGAGATGCCGCTTAGCCCAGTACGCTATCTGAAATAGTAGCGACGTAAATTGAACAAATGTGATAGAATTTTGCTGAATTCTTAAATTAACCATAATATAAAATGATCTAATCGGGTCTCTGTTTGCCCTACCCTAGAAGTTTAATAGTGCATTTCACTCGTCATTTCATGCGCTTTGCAATGCCGCTTAGCCCAATAAGCTATCTGAAATAGGAGCGACGCAAATTGAACAAATGTGATAGAATTTCGCTGAATTCTTATATTAACCTTAACATAAAATGATCTAATCGGGTCTCTGTTTGCCCTACCCTAGAAGTTTAACAGTGCATTTTACTCGTCATTTCATGCGCTTTGAGACGCCGCATAGCCCAATACGCTATCTGAAATAGGAGCTACGTAAGTTGAACAAATGTGATAGAATTTTGCTGAATTCTTAAATTAACCATAATATAAAATGATATAATCGGGTCTCTGTTTGCCCTACCCAAGAACTTTAATAGTGCATTTCTCTCGTCATTTCATGCGCTTTGAGATGCCGCTTAGCCCAATACGCTATCTGAAATAGGAGCGACGTAAATTGAACAAATGTGATAGAATTTCCATGACATCTTATATTAAACAAAATATAAAATGATCTAAATGGGACTCTGATTGCCCTATCATAGAAGTTTAGTGGTGCATTTTACTCGCCCTTCCACGCGCTTTAAGATGCCGCCTAGCCCAGTACACTATCTGAAATAGGAGCGACGTATGTTGAACAAATGTGATATAATTACGCTGAATTCTTATATTAACCGTAATATTAAATGATCTAATCGGGTCTCGGTTTGCCTTACCCTAGAAGTTTAATAGTGCATTTTACTCGCCATTTCATGCGCTTTGAGATGCCGCTTAGCCCAATACGCTATCTGCAACATGAGCGACGTAAATTGAACAAATGTGATAGAATTTCGCTGAATTCTTAAATTAACCATAATATAAAATGATCTAATCGGGTCTCTGTTCGCCCAACCCTAGAAGATTACTAGTGCATTTCACTCGTCATATCATGCGCTTTGCGATGCCGCTTAGCCCAATACGCTATCTGAAATAGGAGCTACGTAAGTTGAACAAATGTGATAGAATTTTGCTGAATTCTTAAATTAACCATAATATAAAATGATATAATCGGGTCTCTGTTTGCCCTACCCAAGAACTTTAATAGTGCATTTCTCTCGTCATTTCATGCGCTTTGAGATGCCGCTTAGCCCAATACGCTATCTGAAATAGGAGCGACGTAAATTGAACAAATGTGATAGAATTTCCATGACATCTTATATTAAACAAAATATAAAATGATCTAAATGGGACTCTGATTGCCCTATCATAGAAGTTTAGTGGTGCATTTTACTCGCCCTTCCACGCGCTTTAAGATGCCGCCTAGCCCAGTACACTATCTGAAATAGGAGCGACGTATGTTGAACAAATGTGATATAATTACGCTGAATTCTTATATTAACCGTAATATTAAATGATCTAATCGGGTCTCGGTTTGCCTTACCCTAGAAGTTTAATAGTGCATTTTACTCGCCATTTCATGCGCTTTGAGATGCCGCTTAGCCCAATACGCTATCTGCAACATGAGCGACGTAAATTGAACAAATGTGATAGAATTTCGCTGAATTCTTAAATTAACCATAATATAAAATGATCTAATCGGGTCTCTGTTCGCCCTACCCTAGAAGATTACTAGTGCATTTCACTCGTCATATCATGCGCTTTGCGATGCCGCTTAGCCCAATACGCTATCTGAAATAGGAGCTACGTAAGTTGAACAAATGTGACAGAATTACGCTGTATTCTTATATTAACCGTAATATAAAATGATCTAATCGGGTCTCTGTTTGCCCTACCCTAGAAGTTTAATAGTGCATTTTACTCGCCATTTCTTGCGCTTTGAGATGCCGCTTAGCCCAGTACGCTATCTGAAATAGTAGCGACGTAAATTGAACAAATGTGATAGAATTTTGCTGAATTCTTAAATTAACCATAATATAAAATGATCTAATCGGGTCTCTGTTTGCCCTACCCTAGAAGTTTAATAGTGCATTTCACTCGTCATTTCATGCGCTTTGCAATGCCGCTTAGCCCAATAAGCTATCTGAAATAGGAGCGACGCAAATTGAACAAATGTGATAGAATTTCGCTGAATTCTTATATTAACCCTAATATAAAATGATCTAATCGGGTCTCTGTTTGCCCTACCCTAGAAGTTTAACAGTGCATTTTACTCGTCATTTCATGCGCTTTAAGATGCCGCATAGCCCAATACGCTATCTGAAATAGGAGCTACGT
Organism: Macropis europaea; assembly: GCA_916610135.2. Classification (NCBI taxonomy): domain Eukaryota; kingdom Metazoa; phylum Arthropoda; class Insecta; order Hymenoptera; family Melittidae; genus Macropis; species Macropis europaea. The sequence continues at coordinate 68,138 of CAKAJE020001854.1, forward strand.
AAGTTGAACAAATGTGATAGAATTTTGCTGAATTCTTAAATTAACCATAATATAAAATGATATAATCGGGTCTCTGTTTGCCCTACCCAAGAACTTTAATAGTGCATTTCTCTCGTCATTTCATGCGCTTTGAGATGCCGCTTAGCCCAATACGCTATCTGAAATAGGAGCGACGTAAATTGAACAAATGTGATAGAATTTCCATGACATCTTATATTAAACAAAATATAAAATGATCTAAACGGGACTCTGATTGCCCTATCATAGAAGTTTAGTGGTGCATTTTACTCGCCCTTCCACGCGCTTTAAGATGCCGCCTAGCCCAGTACACTATCTGAAATAGGAGCGACGTATGTTGAACAAATGTGATATAATTACGCTGAATTCTTATATTAACCGTAATATTAAATGATCTAATCGGGTCTCGGTTTGCCTTACCCTAGAAGTTTAATAGTGCATTTTACTCGCCATTTCATGCGCTTTGAGATGCCGCTTAGCCCAATACGCTATCTGCAACAAGAGCGACGTAAATTGAACAAATGTGATAGAATTTCGCTGAATTCTTATATTAACCTTAATGTAAAATGATCTAATCGGGTCTCTGTTCGCCCTACCCTAGAAGATTACTAGTGCATTTCACACGTCATTTCATGCGCTTTGAGATGCCGCTTAGCTCAATAAGCTATCTGAAATAGGAGCGACGTAAATTGGACAAATGTGATAGAATTTCGCTGAATTCTTAAATTAACCAAAATATAAAATGATCTAATCGGGTCTCTGTTTGCCCTACCCTAGAAGTTTAATAGTGCATTTTACTCGCCATTTCTCGCGCTTTGAGTTGCCGCTTAGCCCAATACGCTATCTGAAATATCAGCGACGTAAATTGAACAAATGTGAGAGAATTTCGCTGAATTCTGAAATTAACCATAATATAAAATGATCTTATCGGGTCTCTGTTTGCCCTACCCTAGAAGTTTAATAGTGCATTTTACTCGACATGTCTTGCGCTTTGAGATGCCGCTTAGTCCAATACGCTGTCTGAAATATCAGCGACGTAAATTGAACAAATGTGAGAGAATTTCGATGAATTCTTATATTAACCAAAATATAAAATGATCTAATCGGGTCTCTGATTGCCCTATCATCGAAGTTTAGTAGTGCATTTTACTCGCCCTTCCACGCGCTTTGAGATACCGACTTGCCCAGTACGCTATCTGAAATAGGAGCGACTTAAGTTGAACAAATGTGATAGAATTACGCTGAATTCTTATATTAACCTTAATATAAAATGATCTAATCGGGTCTCTGTTTGCCCTACCCTAGAATTTTAACAGTGCATTTTACTCGTCATTTCATGCGCTTTGAGATGCCGCATAGCCCAATACGCTATCTGACATAGGAGCGACGTAAATTGAACAAATGTGATAGAATTTCGCTGAATTCTTAAATTAACCAATAATATATAATGATCTAATGGGGTCTCTGATTGCCCTACCCTAGAAGATTAATAGTGCATTTCACTCGCCATTTCATGCGCTTTGAGATGCCGCTTAGCCCAATACGCTATCTGACATAGGAGCGACGTAAATTGAACAAATGTGATAGAATTTCGCTGAATTCTTATATTAACCAAAATATAAAACGATCTAATCGGGTCTCTGATTGCGCTATCAGAGAAGTTTAATAGTGCATTTTACTCGCCATTCCACGCGCTTTAAGTTGCCGCCTAGCCCAGTACGCTATCTGAAATAGGAGCTACGTAAGTTGAACAAATGTGACAGAATTACGCTGAATTCTTATATTAACCGTAATATAAAATGATCTAATCGGGTCTCTGTTTGCCCTACCCTAGAAGTTTAATAGTGCATTTTACTCGCCATTTCTTGCGCTTTGAGATGCCGCTTAGCCCAGTACGCTATCTGAAATAGGAGCGACGTAAATTGAACAAATGTGATAGAATTTTGCTGAATTCTTAAATTAACCATAATATAAAATGATCTAATCGGGTCTCTGTTTGCCCTACCCTAGAAGTTTAATAGTGCATTTCACTCGTCATTTCATGCGCTTTGCGATGCCGCTTAGCCCAATAAGCTATCTGAAATAGGAGCGACGCAAATTGAACAAATGTGATAGAATTTCGCTGAATTCTTATATTAACCAAAATATAAAATGATCTAATCGGGTCTCTGATTGCCCTATCATAGAAGTTTAATAGTGCATTTTACTCGCCATTCCACGCGCTTTAAGATGCCGCCTAGTCCAGTACGCTATCTGAAATAGGAGCTACGTAAGTTGAACAAATGTGACAGAATTACGCTGAATTCTTATATTAACCGTAATATAAAATGATCTAATCGGGTCTCTGTTGCCCTACCCTAGAAGTTTAATAGTGCATTTTACTCGCCATTTCTTGCGCTTTGAGATGCCGCTTAGCCCAGTACGCTATCTGAAATAGGAGCGACGTAAATTGAACAAATGTGATAGAATTTTGCTGAATTCTTAAATTAACCATAGTATAAAATGATCTAATCGGGTCTCTGTTTGCTCTACCCTAGAAGTTTAATAGTGCATTTCACTCGTCATTTCATGCGCTTTGCGATGCCACTTAGCCCAATAAGCTATCTGAAATAGGAGCGACGCAAATTGAACAAATGTGATAGAATTTCGCTGAATTCTTATATTAACCAAAATATAAAATGATATAATCGGGTCTCTGATTGCCCTATCATAGAAGTTTAATAGTGCATTTTACTCGCCATTCCACGCGCTTTAAGATGCCGCCTAGCCCAGTACACTATCTGAAATAGGAGCGACGTATGTTGAACAAATGTGATATAATTACGCTGAATTCTTATATTAACCGTAATATTAAATGATCTAATCGGGTCTCGGTTTGCCTTACCCTAGAAGTTTTATAGTGCATTTTACTCGCCATTTCATGCGCTTTGAGATGCCGCTTAGCCCAATACGCTATCTGCAACATGAGCGACGTAAATTGAACAAATGTGATAGAATTTCGCTGAATTCTTAAATTAACCATAATATAAAATGATCTAATCGGGTCTCTGTTTGCCCTACCCTAGAAGTTTAATAGTACATTTTACTCGCCATTTCTTGCGCTTTGAGATGCCGCTTAGTCCAATACGCTATCTGAAATATCAGCGACGTAAATTGAACAAATGTGAGAGAATCTCGCTGAATTCTTATATTAACCTTAATGTAAAATGATCTAATCGGGTCTCTGCTCGCCCTACCCTAGAAGATTACTAGTGCATTTTACACGTCATTTCATGCGCTTTGAGATGCCGCTTAGCCCAATAAGCTATCTGAAATAGGAGCGACGTAAGTTGACCAAATGTGATAGAATTTCGCTGAATTCTTATATTAACCAAAATATAAAATGATCTAATCGGGTCTCTGTTTGCCCTACCCTAGAAGTTTAATAGTGCATTTTACTCGCCATGTCTCGCGCTTTGAGATGCCGCTTAGCCCAATACGCTATCTGAAATAGGAGCGACGTAAATTGAACAAATGTGATAGAATTTCGCTGAATTCTTATATTAACCATAATATAAAATGATGTGATGGGGTCTCTGTTTGCCCTACCCTAGAAGTTTAATAGTGCATTTGACTCGTCATTTCATGCGCTTTGAGATGCCGCTTAGCCCAATACGCTATCTGACATAGGAGCGACGTAAATTGAACAAATGTGATAGAATTTCGCTGAATTCTTATATTAACCAAAATATAAAATGATCTAATCGGGTCTCTGATTGCCCTATCATAGAAGTTTAATAGTGCATTTTAATCGCCATTCCACGCGCTTTAAGTTGCCGCCTAGCCCAGTACGCTATCAGAAATAGGAGCTACGTAAGTTGAACAAATGTGACAGAATTACGCTGAATTCTTATATTAACCGTAATATAAAATGATCTAATCGGGTCTCTGTTTGCCCTACCCTAGAAGTTTAACAGTGCATTTTACTCGTCATTTCATGCGCTTCGAGATGCCGCATAGCCCAATACTCTATCTGACATAGGAGCGACGTAAATTGAACAAATGTGATAGAATTTCGCTGAATTCTTAAATTAACCATAATATAAAATGATCTAATGGGGTCTCTGATTGCCCTACCCTAGAAGATTAATAGTGCATTTCACTCGCCATTTCATGCGCGTTGAGGTGCCGCTTAGCCCAATACGCTATCTGACATAGGAGCGACGTAAATTGAACAAATGTGATAGAATTTCGCTGAATTCTTATATTAACCAAAATATAAAATGATCTAATCGGGTCTATGATTGCCCTATCATAGAAGTTTAAAAGTGCATTTCACTCACCATTCCACGCGCTTTAAGATGCCGCCTAGCCCAGTACGCTATCTGAAATAGGAGCGACGTAAATTGAACAAATGTGATAGAATTTCGCTGAATTCTTATATTAACCGTAATATAAAATGATCTAATCGGGTCTCTGTTTGCCCTACCCTAGAAGTTTAACAGTGCATTTTACTCGTCATTTCATGCGCTTCGAGATGCCGCATAGCCCAATACGCTATCTGACATAGGAGCGACGTAAATTGAACAAATGTGATAGAATTTCGCTGAATTCTTAAATTAACCATAATATAAAATGATCTAATGGGGTCTCTGATTGCCCTACCGTAGAAGATTAATAGTGCATTTCACTCGCCATTTCATGCGCTTTGAGATGCCGCTTAGCCCAATACGCTATCTGACATAGGAGCGACGTAAATTGAACAAATGTAAGAGGATCTCGCTTAATTCTTATATTAACCAAAATATAAAATGATCTAATCGGGTCTATGATTGCCCTATCATAGAAGTTTAAAAGTGCATTTTACTCGCCATTCCACGCGCTTTAAGATGCCGCCTAGCCCAGTACGCTATCTGAAATAGGAGCGACGTAAATTGAACAAATGTGATAGAATTTCGCTGATTTCTTATATTAACCGTAATATAAAATGATCTAATCGGGTCTCTATTTGCCCTACCCTAGAAGTTTAACAGTGCATTTTACTCGTCATTTCATGCGCTTCGAGATGCCGCATAGCCCAATACGCTATCTGACATAGGAGCGACGTAAATTGAACAAATGTGATAGCATTTCGCTGAATTCTTAAATTAACCATAATATAAAATGATCTAATGGGGTCTCTGATTGCCCTACCCTAGAAGACTAATAGTGCACTTCACTCGCCATTTCATGCGCTTTGAGATGCCGCTTAGCCCAAGACGCTATCTGACATAGGAGCGACGTAAATTGAACAAATGTGATAGAATTTCGCTGAATTCTTATATTAACCAAAATATAAAATGATCTAATCGGGTCTCTGTTTGCCCTACCCTAGAAGTTTAATAGTGCATTTCACTCGTCATATCATGCGCTTTGCGATGCCGCTTAGCCCAATAAGCTATCTGAAATAGGAGCGCCGTAAATTGAACAAATGTGATAGAATTTCGCTGAATTCTTATATTAACCAAAATATAAAATGATCTAATCGGGTCTCTGATTGCCCTATCATAGAAGTTTAATAGTGCATTGTACTCGCTATTCCACGCGCTTTAAGATGCCGCCTAGCCCAGTACGCTATCTGAAATAGGAGCGACGTATGTTGAACAAATGTGATAGAATTTCCCTGAATCTTATATTAACCTTAATGTAAAATGATCTAATCGGGTCTCTGATTGCCCTACCCTAGAAGTTTAATAGTTCATTTTACTCGCCATTTCTTGCGCTTTGAGATGCCGCTTAGCCCAATACGCTATCTGAAATATCAGCGACGTAAATTGAACAAATGTGAGAGAATCTCGCTGAATTCTTATATTAACCAAAATATAAAATGATCTAATCGGGTCTATGATTGCCCTATCATAGAAGTTTAAAAGTGCATTTTACTCGCCATTCCACGCGCTTTAAGATGCCGCCTAGCCCAGTACGCTATCTGAAATAGGAGCGACGTAAATTGAACAAATGTGATAGAATTTCGCTGAATTCTTATATTAACCATAACGTAAAATGATCTAATCGGGTCTCTGTTCGCCCTAGCGTAGAAGCTTAATTGTGCATTTTATTCGTCATTTCATGCGCTTTGAGATGCCGCTTAGCCCAATACGCTATCTGAAATAGCAGCGACGTAAATTGAACAAATGTGATAGAATTTCGCTGAATTCTTATATTAACCAAAATATAAAATGATCTAATCGGGTCTCTGTTTGCCCTACCCTAGAAGTTTAATAGTGCATTTTACTCGCCATTTCTCGCGCTTTGAGATGCCGCTTAGCCCAATACGATATCTGAAATATCAGCGACGTAAATTGAACAAATGTGAGAGAATTTCGCTGAATTCTGAAATTAACCATAATATAAAATGATCTTATCGGGTCTCTGTTTGCACTACCCTAGAAGTTTAGTAGTGCATTTTACTCGACATCTCTTGCGCTTTGAGATGCCGCTTAGTCCAATACGCTGTCTGAAATATCAGCGACGTAAATTGAACAAATGTGAGAGAATTTCGCTGAATTCTTATATTAACCAAAATATAAAATGATCTAATCGGGTCTCTGATTGCCCTATCATAGAAGTTTAGTAGTGCATTTTACTCGCCCTTCCACGCGCTTTGAGATACCGACTTGCCCAGTACGCTATCTGAAATAGGAGCGACGTAAGTTGAACAAATGTGATAGAATTACGCTGAATTCTTATATTAACCGTAATATAAAATGATCTAATCGGGTCTCTGTTTGCCCTACCCTAGAAGTTTAACAGTGCATTTTACTCGTCATTTCATGCGCTTTGAGATGCCGCATAGCCCAATACGCTATCTGACATAGGAGCGACGTAAATTGAACAAATGTGATAGAATTTCGCTGAATTCTTATATTAACCAAAATATAAAATGATCTAATCGGGTCTCTGTTTGCCCTACCCTAGAAGTTCAATAGTGCATTTCACTCGTCATATCATGCGCTTTGCGATGCCGCTTAGCCCAATACGCTATCTGAAATAGGAGCTACGTAAGTTGAACAAATGTGACAGAATTACGCTGAATTCTTATATTAACCGTAATATAAAATGATCTAATCGGGTCTCTGTTTGCCCTACCCTAGAAGTTTAATAGTGCATTGTACTCGCCATTTCTTGCGCTTTGAGATGCCGCTTAGCCCAGTACGCTATCTGAAATAGTAGCGACGTAAATTGAACAAATGTGATAGAATTTTGCTGAATTCTTAAATTAACCATAATATAAAATGATCTAATCGGGTCTCTGTCTGCCCTACCCTAGAAGTTTAATAGTGCATTTCACTCGTCATTTCATGCGCTTTGCAATGCCGCTTAGCCCAATAAGCTATCTGAAATAGGAGCGACGCAAATTGAACAAATGTGATAGAATTTCGCTGAATTCTTATATTAACCTTAACATAAAATGATCTAATCGGGTCTCTGTTTGCCCTACCCCAGAAGTTTAACAGTGCATTTTACTCGTCATTTCATGCGCTTTGAGACGCCGCATAGCCCAATACGCTATCTGAAATAGGAGCGACGTAAATTGAACAAATGTGATAGAATTTCGCTGAATTCTTATATTAACCAAAATATAAAATGATCTAATCGGGTCTCTGTTTGCCCTACCCTAGAAGTTTAATAGTGCATTTTACTCGCCATTTCTCGCGCTTTGAGATGCCGCTTAGCCCAATACGATATCTGAAATATCAGCGACGTAAATTGAACAAATGTGAGAGAATTTCGCTGAATTCTGAAATTAACCATAATATAAAATGATCTTATCGGGTCTCTGTTTGCACTACCCTAGAAGTTTAGTAGTGCATTTTACTCGACATCTCTTGCGCTTTGAGATGCCGCTTAGTCCAATACGCTGTCTGAAATATCAGCGACGTAAATTGAACAAATGTGAGAGAATTTCGCTGAATTCTTATATTAACCAAAATATAAAATGATCTAATCGGGTCTCTGATTGCCCTATCATAGAAGTTTAGTAGTGCATTTTACTCGCCCTTCCACGCGCTTTGAGATACCGACTTGCCCAGTACGCTATCTGAAATAGGAGCGACGTAAGTTGAACAAATGTGATAGAATTACGCTGAATTCTTATATTAACCGTAATATAAAATGATCTAATCGGGTCTCTGTTTGCCCTACCCTAGAAGTTTAACAGTGCATTTTACTCGTCATTTCATGCGCTTTGAGATGCCGCATAGCCCAATACGCTATCTGACATAGGAGCGACGTAAATTGAACAAATGTGATAGAATTTCGCTGAATTCTTATATTAACCAAAATATAAAATGATCTAATCGGGTCTCTGTTTGCCCTACCCTAGAAGTTCAATAGTGCATTTCACTCGTCATATCATGCGCTTTGCGATGCCGCTTAGCCCAATACGCTATCTGAAATAGGAGCTACGTAAGTTGAACAAATGTGACAGAATTACGCTGAATTCTTATATTAACCGTAATATAAAATGATCTAATCGGGTCTCTGTTTGCCCTACCCTAGAAGTTTAATAGTGCATTTTACTCGCCATTTCTTGCGCTTTGAGATGCCGCTTAGCCCAGTACGCTATCTGAAATAGTAGCGACGTAAATTGAACAAATGTGATAGAATTTTGCTGAATTCTTAAATTAACCATAATATAAAATGATCTAATCGGGTCTCTGTCTGCCCTACCCTAGAAGTTTAATAGTGCATTTCACTCGTCATTTCATGCGCTTTGCAATGCCGCTTAGCCCAATAAGCTATCTGAAATAGGAGCGACGCAAATTGAACAAATGTGATAGAATTTCGCTGAATTCTTATATTAACCTTAACATAAAATGATCTAATCGGGTCTCTGTTTGCCCTACCCCAGAAGTTTAACAGTGCATTTTACTCGTCATTTCATGCGCTTTGAGACGCCGCATAGCCCAATACGCTATCTGAAATAGGAGCGACGTAAATTGAACAAATGTGATAGAATTTCGCTGAATTCTTATATTAACCAAAATATAAAATGATCTAATCGGGTCTCTGTTTGCCCTACCCTAGAAGTTTAATAGTGCATTTTACTCGCCATTTCTCGCGCTTTGAGATGCCGCTTAGCCCAATACGATATCTGAAATATCAGCGACGTAAATTGAACAAATGTGAGAGAATTTCGCTGAATTCTGAAATTAACCATAATATAAAATGATCTTATCGGGTCTCTGTTTGCACTACCCTAGAAGTTTAGTAGTGCATTTTACTCGACATCTCTTGCGCTTTGAGATGCCGCTTAGTCCAATACGCTGTCTGAAATATCAGCGACGTAAATTGAACAAATGTGAGAGAATTTCGCTGAATTCTTATATTAACCAAAATATAAAATGATCTAATCGGGTCTCTGATTGCCCTATCATAGAAGTTTAGTAGTGCATTTTACTCGCCCTTCCACGCGCTTTGAGATACCGACTTGCCCAGTACGCTATCTGAAATAGGAGCGACGTAAGTTGAACAAATGTGATAGAATTACGCTGAATTCTTATATTAACCGTAATATAAAATGATCTAATAGGGTCTCTGTTTGCCCTACCCTAGAAGTTTAACAGTGCATTTTACTCGTCATTTCATGCGCTTTGAGATGCCGCATAGCCCAATACGCTATCTGACATAGGAGCGACGTAAATTGAACAAATGTGATAGAATTTCGCTGAATTCTTATATTAACCAAAATATAAAATGATCTAATCGGGTCTCTGTTTGCCCTACCCTAGAAGTTTAATAGTGCATTTCACTCGTCATATCATGCGCTTTGCGATGCCGCTTAGCCCAATACGCTATCTGAAATAGGAGCTACGTAAGTTGAACAAATGTGACAGAATTACGCTGAATTCTTATATTAACCGTAATATAAAATGATCTAATCGGGTCTCTGTTTGCCCTACCATAGAAGTTTAATAGTGCATTTTACTCGCCATTTCTTGCGCTTTGAGATGCCGCTTAGCCCAGTACGCTATCTGAAATAGTAGCGACGTAAATTGAACAAATGTGATAGAATTTTGCTGAATTCTTAAATTAACCATAATATAAAATGATCTAATCGGGTCTCTGTTTGCCCTACCCTAGAAGTTTAATAGTGCATTTCACTCGTCATTTCATGCGCTTTGCAATGCCGCTTAGCCCAATAAGCTATCTGAAATAGGAGCGACGCAAATTGAACAAATGTGATAGAATTTCGCTGAATTCTTATATTAACCTTAACATAAAATGATCTAATCGGGTCTCTGTTTGCCCTACCCTAGAAGTTTAACAGTGCATTTTACTCGTCATTTCATGCGCTTTGAGACGCCGCATAGCCCAATACGCTATCTGAAATAGGAGCTACGTAAGTTGAACAAATGTGATAGAATTTTGCTGAATTCTTAAATTAACCATAATATAAAATGATATAATCGGGTCTCTGTTTGCCCTACCCAAGAACTTTAATAGTGCATTTCTCTCGTCATTTCATGCGCTTTGAGATGCCGCTTAGCCCAATACGCTATCTGAAATAGGAGCGACGTAAATTGAACAAATGTGATAGAATTTCGCTGAATTCTTAAATTAACCAAAATATAAAATGATCTAATCGGGTCTCTGTTTGCCCTACCCTAGAAGTTTAATAGTGCATTTTACTCGCCATTTCTCGCGCTTTGAGTTGCCGCTTAGCCCAATACGCTATCTGAAATACCAGCGACGTAAATTGAACAAATGTGAGAGAATTTCGATGAATTCTTATATTAACCAAAATATAAAATGATCTAATCGGGTCTCTGATTGCCCTATCATAGAAGTTTAGTAGTGCATTTTACTCGCCCTTCCACGCGCTTTGAGATACCGACTTGCCCAGTACGCTATCTGAAATAGGAGCGACTTAAGTTGAACAAATGTGATAGAATTACGCTGAATTCTTATATTAACCTTAATATAAAATGATCTAATCGGGTCTCTGTTTGCCCTACCCTAGAATTTTAACAGTGCATTTTACTCGTCATTTCATGCGCTTTGAGATGCCGCATAGCCCAATACGCTATCTGACATAGGAGCGACGTAAATTGAACAAATGTGATAGAATTTCGCTGAATTCTTAAATTAACCAATAATATATAATGATCTAATGGGGTCTCTGATTGCCCTACCCTAGAAGATTAATAGTGCATTTCACTCGCCATTTCATGCGCTTTGAGATGCCGCTTAGCACAATACGCTATCTGACATAGGAGCGACGTAAATTGAACAAATGTGATAGAATTTCGCTGAATTCTTATATTAACCAAAATATAAAATGATCTAATCGGGTCTCTGATTGCGCTATCAGAGAAGTTTAATAGTGCATTTTACTCGCCATTCCACGCGCTTTAAGTTGCCGCCTAGCCCAGTACGCTATCTGAAATAGGAGCTACGTAAGTTGAACAAATGTGACAGAATTACGCTGAATTCTTATATTAACCGTAATATAAAATGATCTAATCGGGTCTCTGTTTGCCCTACCCTAGAAGTTTAATAGTGCATTTTACTCGCCATTTCTTGCGCTTTGAGATGCCGCTTAGCCCAGTACGCTATCTGAAATAGGAGCGACGTAAATTGAACAAATGTGATAGAATTTTGCTGAATTCTTAAATTAACCATAATATAAAATGATCTAATCGGGTCTCTGTTTGCCCTACCCTAGAAGTTTAATAGTGCATTTCACTCGTCATTTCATGCGCTTTGCGATGCCGCTTAGCCCAATAAGCTATCTGAAATAGGAGCGACGCAAATTGAACAAATGTGATAGAATTTCGCTGAATTCTTATATTAACCAAAATATAAAATGATCTAATCGGGTCTCTGATTGCCCTATCATAGAAGTTTAATAGTGCATTTTACTCGCCATTCCACGCGCTTTAAGATGCCGCCTAGCCCAGTACGCTATCTGAAATAGGAGCTACGTAAGTTGAACAAATGTGACAGAATTACGCTGAATTCTTATATTAACCGTAATATAAAATGATCTAATCGGGTCTCTGTTGCCCTACCCTACAAGTTTAATAGTGCATTTTACTCGCCATTTCTTGCGCTTTGAGATGCCGCTTAGCCCAGTACGCTATCTGAAATAGGAGCGACGTAAATTGAACAAATGTGATAGAATTTTGCTGAATTCTTAAATTAACCATAATATAAAATGATCTAATCGGGTCTCTGTTTGCCCTACCCTAGAAGTTTAATAGTACATTTTACTCGCCATTTCTTGCGCTTTGAGATGCCGCTTAGCCCAATAAGCTATCTGAAATAGGAGCGACGTAAGTTGACCAAATGTGATAGAATTTCGCTGAATTCTTATATTAACCAAAATATAAAATGATCTAATCGGGTCTCTGTTTGCCCTACCCTAGAAGTTTAATAGTGCATTTTACTCGCCATGTCTCGCGCTTTGAGATGCCGCTTAGCCCAATACGCTATCTGACATAGGAGCGACGTAAATTGAACAAATGTGATAGAATTTCGCTGAATTCTTAAATTAACCATAATATAAAATGATCTAATGGGGTCTCTGATTGCCCTACCCTAGAAGATTAATAGTGCATTTCACTCGCCATTTCATGCGCTTTGAGATGCCGCTTAGCCCAATACGCTATCTGACATAGGAGCGACGTAAATTGAACAAATGTAAGAGGATCTCGCTTAATTCTTATATTAACCAAAATATAAAATGATCTAATCGGGTCTATGATTGCCCTATCATAGAAGTTTAAAAGTGCATTTTACTCGCCATTCCACGCGCTTTAAGATGCCGCCTAGCCCAGTACGCTATCTGAAATAGGAGCGACGTAAATTGAACAAATGTGATAGAATTTCGCTGATTTCTTATATTAACCGTAATATAAAATGATCTAATCGGGTCTCTGTTTGCCCTACCCTAGAAGTTTAACAGTGCATTTTACTCGTCATTTCATGCGCTTCGAGATGCCGCATAGCCCAATACGCTATCTGACATAGGAGCGACGTAAATTGAACAAATGTGATAGAATTTCGCTGAATTCTTAAATTAACCATAATATAAAATGATCTAATGGGGTCTCTGATTGCCCTACCCTAGAAGACTAATAGTGCATTTCACTCGCCATTTCATGCGCTTTGAGATGCCGCTTAGCCCAAGACGCTATCTGACATAGGAGCGACGTAAATTGAACAAATGTGATAGAATTTCGCTGAATTCTTATATTAACCAAAATATAAAATGATCTAATCGGGTCTCTGTTTGCCCTACCCTAGAAGTTTAATAGTGCATTTCACTCGTCATATCATGCGCTTTGCGATGCCGCTTAGCCCAATAAGCTATCTGAAATAGGAGCGCCGTAAATTGAACAAATGTGATAGAATTTCGCTGAATTCTTATATTAACCAAAATATAAAATGATCTAATCGGGTCTCTGATTGCCCTATCATAGAAGTTTAATAGTGCATTGTACTCGCTATTCCACGCGCTTTAAGATGCCGCCTAGCCCAGTACGCTATCTGAAATAGGAGCGACGTATGTTGAACAAATGTGATAGAATTTCCCTGAATTCTTATATTAACCTTAATGTAAAATGATCTAATCGGGTCTCTGATTGCCCTACCCTAGAAGTTTAATAGTTCATTTTACTCGCCATTTCTTGCGCTTTGAGATGCCGCTTAGCCCAATACGCTATCTGAAATATCAGCGACGTAAATTGAACAAATGTGAGAGAATCTCGCTGAATTCTTATATTAACCAAAATATAAAATGATCTAATCGGGTCTATGATTGCCCTATCATAGAAGTTTAAAAGTGCATTTTACTCGCCATTCCACGCGCTTTAAGATGCCGCCTAGCCCAGTACGCTATCTGAAATAGGAGCGACGTAAATTGAACAAATGTGATAGAATTTCGCTGAATTCTTATATTAACCATAACGTAAAATGATCTAATCGGGTCTCTGTTCGCCCTAGCGTAGAAGCTTAATTGTGCATTTTATTCGTCATTTCATGCGCTTTGAGATGCCGCTTAGCCAATACGCTATCTGAAATAGCAGCGACGTAAATTGAACAAATGTGATAGAATTTCGCTGAATTCTTATATTAACCAAAATATAAAATGATCTAATCGGGTCTCTGTTTGCCCTACCCTAGAAGTTTAATAGTGCATTTTACTCGCCATTTCTCGCGCTTTGAGATGCCGCTTAGCCCAATACGATATCTGAAATATCAGCGACGTAAATTGAACAAATGTGAGAGAATTTCGCTGAATTCTGAAATTAACCATAATATAAAAGATCTTATCGGGTCTCTGTTTGCACTACCCTAGAAGTTTAGTAGGGCATTTTACTCGACATCTCTTGCGCTTTGAGATGCCGCTTAGTCCAATACGCTGTCTGAAATATCAGCGACGTAAATTGAACAAATGTGAGAGAATTTCGCTGAATTCTTATATTAACCAAAATATAAAATGATCTAATCGGGTCTCTGATTGCCCTATCATAGAAGTTTAGTAGTGCATTTTACTCGCCCTTCCACGCGCTTTGAGATACCGACTTGCCCAGTACGCTATTTGAAATAGGAGCGACGTAAGTTGAACAAATGTGATAGAATTACGCTGCATTCTTAAATTAACCATAATATAAAATGATATAATCGGGTCTCTGTTTGCCCTACCCAAGAACTTTAATAGTGCATTTCTCTCGTCATTTCATGCGCTTTGAGATGCCGCTTAGCCCAATACGCTATCTGAAATAGGAGCGACGTAAATTGAACAAATGTGATAGAATTTCCATGACATCTTATATTAAACAAAATATAAAATGATCTAATGGGACTCTGATTGCCCTATCATAGAAGTTTAGTGGTGCATTTTACTCGCCCTTCCACGCGCTTTAAGATGCCGCCAAGCCCAGTACACTATCTGAAATAGGAGCGACGTATGTTGAACAAATGTGATATAATTACGCTGCATTCTTATATTAACCGTAATATTAAATGATCTAATCGGGTCTCGGTTTGCCTTACCCTAGAAGTTTAATAGTGCATTTTACTCGCCATTTCATGCGCTTTGAGATGCCGCTTAGCCCAATACGCTATCTGCAACATGAGCGACGTAAATTGAACAAATGTGATAGAATTTCGCTGAATTCTTAAATTAACCATAATATAAATGATCTAATCGGGTCTCTGTTCGCCCTACCCTAGAAGATTACTAGTGCATTTCACTCGTCATATCATGCGCTTTGCGATGCCGCTTAGCCCAATACGCTATCTGAAATAGGAGCTACGTAAGTTGAACAAATGTGACAGAATTACGCTGAATTCTTATATTAACCGTAATATAAATGATCTAATCGGGTCTCTGTTTGCCCTACCCTAGAAGTTTAATAGTGCATTTTACTCGCCATTTCTTGCGCTTTGAGATGCCGCTTAGCCCAGTACGCTATCTGAAATAGTAGCGACGTAAATTGAACAAATGTGATAGAATTTTGCTGAATTCTTAAATTAACCATAATATAAAATGATCTAATCGGGTCTCTGTTTGCCCTACCCTAGAAGTTTAATAGTGCATTTCACTCGTCATTTCATGCGCTTTGCAATGCCGCTTAGCCCAATAAGCTATCTGAAATAGGAGCGACGCAAATTGAACAAATGTGATAGAATTTCGCTGAATTCTTATATTAACCTTAATATAAAATGATCTATCGGGTCTCTGTTTGCCCTACCCTAGAAGTTTCACAGTGCATTTTACTCGTCATTTCATGCGCTTTGAGATGCCGCATAGCCCAATACGCTATCTGAAATAGGAGCTACGTAAGTTGAACAAATGTGATAGAATTTTGCTGAATTCTTAAATTAACCATAATATAAAATGATATAATCGGGTCTCTGTTTGCCCTACCCAAGAACTTTAATAGTGCATTTCTCTCGTCATTTCATGCGCTTTGAGATGCCGCTTAGCCCAATACGCTATCTGAAATAGGAGCGACGTAAATTGAACAAATGTGATAGAATTTCCATGACATCTTATATTAAACAAAATATAAAATGATCTAAACGGGACCTCTGATTGCCCTATCATAGAAGTTTAGTGGTGCATTTTACTCGCCCTTCCACGCGCTTTAAGATGCCGCCTAGCCCAGTACACTATCTGAAATAGGAGCGACGTATGTTGAACAAATGTGATATAATTACGCTGAATTCTTATATTAACCGTAATATTAAATGATCTAATCGGGTCTCGGTTTGCCTTACCCTAGAAGTTTAATAGTGCATTTTACTCGCCATTTCATGCGCTTTGAGATGCCGCTTAGCCCAATACGCTATCTGCAACATGAGCGACGTAAATTGAACAAATGTGATAGAATTTCGCTGAATTCTTATATTAACCTTAATGTAAAATGATCTAATCGGGTCTCTGTTCGCCCTACCCTAGAAGATTACTAGTGCATTTCACACGTCATTTCATGCGCTTTGAGATGCCGCTTAGCTCAATAAGCTATCTGAAATAGGAGCGACGTAAATTGGACAAATGTGATAGAATTTCGCTGAATTCTTAAATTAACCAAAATATAAAATGATCTAAGCGGGTCTCTGTTTGCCCTACCCTAGAAGTTTAACAGTGCATTTTACTCGTCATTTCATGCGCTTTGAGATGCCGCATAGCCCAATACGCTATCTGAAATAGGAGCTACGTAAGTTGAACAAATGTGATAGAATTTTGCTGAATTCTTAAATTAACCATAATATAAAATGATATAATCGGGTCTCTGTTTGCCCTACCCAAGAACTTTAATAGTGCATTTCTCTCGTCATTTCATGCGCTTTGAGATGCCGCTTAGCCCAATACGCTATCTGAAATAGGAGCGACGTAAATTGAACAAATGTGATAGAATTTCTATGACATCTTATATTAAACAAAATATAAAATGATCTAAACGGGACTCTGATTGCCCTATCATAGAAGTTTAGTGGTGCATTTTACTCGCCCTTCCACGCGCTTTAAGATGCCGCCTAGCCCAGTACACTATCTGAAATAGGAGCGACGTATGTTGAACAAATGTGATATAATTACGCTGAATTCTTATATTAACCGTAATATTAAATGATCTAATCGGGTCTCGGTTTGCCTTACCCTAGAAGTTTAATAGTGCATTTTACTCGCCATTTCATGCGCTTTGAGATGCCGCTTAGCCCAATACGCTATCTGCAACATGAGCGACGTAAATTGAACAAATGTGATAGAATTTCGCTGAATTCTTATATTAACCTTAATGTAAAATGATCTAATCGGGTCTCTGTTCGCCCTACCCTAGAAGATTACTAGTGCATTTCACACGTCATTTCATGCGCTTTGAGATGCCGCTTAGCTCAATAAGCTATCTGAAATAGGAGCGACGTAAATTGGACAAATGTGATAGAATTTCGCTGAATTCTTAAATTAACCAAAATATAAAATGATCTAATCGGGTCTCTGTTTGCCCTACCCTAGAAGTTTAATAGTGCATTTTACTCGCCATTTCTCGCGCTTTGAGTTGCCGCTTAGCCCAATACGCTATCTGAAATATCAGCGACGTAAATTGAACAAATGTGAGAGAATTTCGCTGAATTCTGAAATTAACCATAATATAAAATGATCTTATCGGGTCTCTGTTTGCCCTACCCTAGAAGTTTAATAGTGCATTTTACTCGACATGTCTTGCGCTTTGAGATGCCGCTTAGTCCAATACGCTGTCTGAAATATCAGCGACGTAAATTGAACAAATGTGAGAGAATTTCGATGAATTCTTATATTAACCAAAATATAAAATGATCTAATCGGGTCTCTGATTGCCCTATCATAGAAGTTTAGTAGTGCATTTTACTCGCCCTTCCACGCGCTTTGAGATACCGACTTGCCCAGTACGCTATCTGAAATAGGGGCGACTTAAGTTGAACAAATGTGATAGAATTACGCTCAATTCTTATATTAACCTTAATATAAAATGATCTAATCGGGTCTCTGTTTGCCCTACCCTAGAATTTTAACAGTGCATTTTACTCGTCATTTCATGCGCTTTGAGATGCCGCATAGCCCAATACGCTATCTGACATAGGAGCGACGTAAATTGAACAAATGTGATAGAATTTCGCTGAATTCTTAAATTAACCAATAATATATAATGATCTAATGGGGTCTCTGATTGCCCTACCCTAGAAGATTAATAGTGGATTTCACTCGCCATTTCATGCGCTTTGAGATGCCGCTTAGCCCAATACGCTATCTGACATAGGAGCGACGTAAATTGAACAAATGTGATAGAATTTCGCTGAATTCTTATATTAACCAAAATATAAAATGATCTAATCGGGTCTCTGATTGCGCTATCAGAGAAGTTTAATAGTGCATTTTACTCGCCATTCCACGCGCTATAAGTTGCCGCCTAGCCCAGTACGCTATCTGAAATAGGAGCTACGTAAGTTGAACAAATGTGACAGAATTACGCTGAATTCTTATATTAACCGTAATATAAAATGATCTAATCGGGTCTCTGTTTGCCCTACCCTAGAAGTTTAATAGTGCATTTGACTCGCCATTTCATGCGCTTTGAGATGCCGCTTTGCCCAATACGCTACCTGAAATAGGGGCGACGTAAATTGAACAAATGTGATAGAATTACTCTGAATTCTTATATTAACCGTAATATAAAATGATCTAATCGGGTCTCTGTTTGCCTTACCCTAGAAGTTTAATAGTGCATTTTACTCGCCATTCCACGCGCTTTAAGTTGCCGCTTAGCCCAGTACGCTATCTGCAACATGAGCGACGTAAATTGAACAAATGTGATAGAATTTCGCTGAATTCTTAAATTAACCATAATATAAAATGATCTAATCGGGTCTCTGTTTGCCCTACCCTAGAAGTTTAATAGTACATTTTACTCGCCATTTCTTGCGCTTTGAGATGCCGCTTAGCCCAATACGCTATCTGAAATATCAGCGACGTAAATTGAACAAATGTGAGAGAATCTCGCTGAATTCTTATATTAACCTTAATGTAAAATGATCTAATCGGGTCTCTGTTCGCCCTACCCTAGAAGATTACTAGTGCATGTCACACGTCATTTCATGCGCTTTGAGATGCCGCTTAGCTCAATAAGCTATCTGAAATAGGAGCGACGTAAATTGAACAAATGTGATAGAATATCGCTGAATTCTTATATTAACCTCAATGTAAAATGATCTAATCGGGTCTTTGTTCGCCCTACCCTAGAAGTTTAATAGTGCATTTAACTCGTCATTTCATGCGCTTTGAGATGCCGCTTAGCCCAATAAGCTATCTGAAATAGGAGCGACGTAAATTGACCAAATGTGATAGAATTTCGCTGAATTCTTATATAACCAACATATAAAATGATCTAATCGGGTCTCTGATTGCCCTATCATAGAAGTTTAATAGTGAATTTTACTCGCCATTCCACGCGCTTTAAGATGCCGCTTAGCCCAATACGCTATCAGCAATAGGAGCGACGTAAATTGAACAAATGTGATAGAATTTCGCTGAATTCTTAAATTAACCATAATATAAAATGATCTAATCGGGTCTCTGTTTACCCTACCCTAGAAGTTTAACAGTGCATTTTACTCGCCATTTCATGCGCTTTGAGATGCCGCTTAGCCCAATACGCTATCTGAAATAGGAGCGATGTAAATTGAACAAATGTGATAGAATTTCGCTGAATTCTTATATTAACCAAAATATAAAATGATCTTATCGGGTCCCTGTTTGCCCTACCCTAGAAGTTTAATAGTGCATTTTACTCGACATTTCTTGCGCTTTGAGATGCCGCTTAGTCCAATACGCTATCTGAAATATCAGCGACGTAAATTGAACAAATGTGAGAGAATTTCGCTGAATTCTTATATTAACCAAAATATAAAATGATCTAGTCTGGTCTCTGATTACCCTATCATAGAAGTTTAGTAGTGCATTTTACTCGCCCTTCCACGCGCTTTGAGATACCGCCTTGCCCAGTACGCTATCTGAAATAGGAGCGACGTAAGTTGAACAAATGTGACAGAATTACGCTGAATTCTTATATTAACCGTAATATAAAATGATCTAATCGGGTCTCTGTTTGCCCTACCCTAGAAGATTAATAGTGCATTTCACTCGCCATTTCATGCGCTTTGAGATGCCGCTTAGCCCAGTACGCTATCTGAAATAGGAGCGACGTAAATTGAACAAATGTGATAGAATTTCGCTGAATTCTTATATTAACCGTAATATAAAATGATCTAATGGGGTCTCTGATTGCCCTATCATAGAAGTTTAATAGTGCATTTTACTCGCCATTCCACGCGCTTTAAGTTGCCGCCTAGCCCAGTACGCTATCTGAAATAGGAGCTACGTAAGTTGAACAAATGTGACAGAATTACGCTGAATTCTTAAATTAACCATAATATAAAATGATCTAATGGGGTCTCTGATTGACCTACCCTAGAAGATTAATAGTGCATTTCACTCGCCATTTCTTGCGCTTTGAGATGCCGCTTAGCCCAATACGCTATCTGAAATATCAGCGACGTAAATTGAACAAATGTGAGAGAATCTCGCTGAATTCTTATATTAACCAAAATATAAAATGATCTAATCGGGTCTATGATTGCCCTATCATAGAAGTTTAAAAGTGCATTTTACTCGCCATTCCACGCGCTTTAAGATGCCGCCTAGCCCAGTACGCTATCTGAAATAGGAGCGACGTAAATTGAACAAATGTGATAGAATTTCGCTGAATTCTTATATTAACCAAAATATAAAATGATCTAATCGGGTCTCTGATTGCCCTATCATAGAAGTTTAATAGGGCATTGTACTCGCTATTCCACGCGCTTTAAGATGCCGCCTAGCCCAGTACGCTATCTGAAATAGGAGCGACGTATGTTGAACAAATGTCATAGAATTTCCCTGAATTCTTATATGAACCTTAATGTAAAATGATCTAATCGGGTCTCTGATTGCCCTACCCTAGAAGTTTAATAGTTCATTTTACTCGCCATTTCTTGCGCTTTGAGATGCCGCTTAGCCCAATACGCTATCTGAAATATCAGCGACGTAAATTGAACAAATGTGAGAGGATCTCGCTGAATTCTTATATTAACCAAAATATAAAATGATCTAATCGGGTCTATGATTGCCCTATCATAGAAGTTTAAAAGTGCATTTTACTCGCCATACCACGCGCTTTAAGATGCCGCCTAGCCCAGTACGCTATCTGAAATAGGAGCGACGTAAATTGAACAAATGTGATAGAATTTCGCTGAATTCTTATATTAACCGTAATATAAAATGATCTAATCGGGTCTCTGTTTACCCTACCCTAGAAGCTTAACAGTGCATTTTACTCGTCATTTCATGCGCTTCGAGATGCCGCATAGCCCAATACGCTATCTGACATAGGAGCGACGTAAATTGAACAAATGTGATAGAATTTCGCTGAATTCTTAAATTAACCATAATATAAAATGATCTAATGGGGTCTCTGATTGCCCTACCCTAGAAGATTAATAGTGCATTTCACTCGCCATTTCATGCGCTTTGAGATGCCGCTTAGCCCAAGACGCTATCTGACATAGGAGCGACGTAAATTGAACAAATGTGATAGAATTTCGCTGAATTCTTATATTAACCAAAATATAAAATGATCTAATCGGGTCTCTGTTTGCCCTACCCTAGAAGTTTAATAGTGCATTTCACTCGTCACATCATGCGCTTTGCGATTCCGCTTAGCCCAATAAGCTATCTGAAATAGGAGCGCCGTAAATTGAACAAATGTGATAGAATTTCGCTGAATTCTTATATTAACCAAAATATAAAATGATCTAATCGGGTCTCTGATTGCCCTATCATAGAAGTTTAATAGTGCATTGTACTCGCTATTCCACGCGCTTTAAGATGCCGCCTAGCCCAGTACGCTATCTGAAATAGGAGCGACGTATGTTGAACAAATGTGATAGAATTTTCCTGAATTCTTATATTAACCTTAATCTAAAATGATCTAATCGGGTCTCTGATTGCCCTACCCTAGAAGTTTAATAGTTCATTTTACTCGTCATTTCATGCGCTTCGAGATGCCGCATAGCCCAATACGCTATCTGACATAGGAGCGACGTAAATTGAACAAATGTGATAGAATTTCGCTGAATTCTTAAATTAACCATAATATAAAATGATCTAATGGGGTCTCTGATTGCCCTACATTAGAAGATTAATAGTGCATTTCACTCGCCATTTCATGCGCTTTGAGATGCCGCTTAGCCCAAGACGCTATCTGTCATAGGAGCGACGTAAATTGAACAAATGTGATAGAATTTCGCTGAATTCTTATATTAACCAAAATATAAAATGATCTAATCGGGTCTCTGTTTGCCCTACCCTAGAAGTTTAATAGTGCATTTCACTCGTCATATCATGCGCTTTGCGATGCCGCTTAGCCCAATAAGCTATCTGAAATAGGAGCGCCGTAAATTGAACAAATGTGATAGAATTTCGCTGAATTCTTATATTAACCAAAATATAAAATGATCTAATCGGGTCTCTGATTGCCCTATCATAGAAGTTTAATAGTGCATTGTACTCGCTATTCCACGCGCTTTAAGATGCCGCCTAGCCCAGTACGCTATCTGAAATAGGAGCGACGTATGTTGAACAAATGTGATAGAATTTCCCTGAATTCTTATATTAACCTTAATGTAAAATGATCTAATCGGGTCTCTGATTGCCCTACCCTAGAAGTTTAATAGTTCATTTTACTCGCCATTTCTTGCGCTTTGAGATGCCGCTTAGCCCAATACGCTATCTGAAATATCAGCGACGTAAATTGAACAAATGTGAGAGAATCTCGCTGAATTCTTATATTAACCAAAATATAAAATGATCTAATCGGGTCTATGATTGCCCTATCATAGAAGTTTAAAAGTGCATTTTACTCGCCATTCCACGCGCTTTAGATGCCGCCTAGCCAGTACGCTATCTGAAATAGGAGCGACGTAAATTGAACAAATGTGATAGAATTTCGCTGAATTCTTATATTAACCGTAATATAAAATGATCTAATCGGGTCTCTGTTTGCCCTACCCTAGACGTTTAACAGTGCATTTTACTCGTCATTTCATGCGCTCCGAGATGCCGCATAGCCCAATACGCTATCTGACATAGGAGCGACGTAAATTGAACAAATGTGATAGAATTTCGCTGAATTCTTAAATTAACCATAATATAAAATGATCTAATGGGGTCTCTGATTGCCCTACCCTAGAAGATTAATAGTGCATTTCACTCGCCGTTTCATGCGCTTTGAGATGCCGCATAGCCCAAGACGCTATCTGACATAGGAGCGACGTAAATTGATCAAATGTGAGAGGATCTCGCTGAATTCTTATATTAACCAAAATATAAAATGATCTAGTCGGGTCTCTGATTGCCCTATCATAGAAGTTTAAAAGTGCATTTTACTCGCCATTCCACGCGCTTTAAGATGCCGCCTAGCCCAGTACGCTATCTGAAATAGGAGCGACGTAAATTGAACAAATGTGATAGAATTTCGCTGAATTCTTATATTAACCGTAATATAAAGTGATCTAATCGGGTCTCTGTTTGCCTTATCCTAGAAGTTTAATAGTGCATTTTACTCGCCATTTCATGCGCTTTGAGATGCAGCTTAGCCCAATACGCTATCTGAAATAGGAGCGACGTAAATTGAAAAAATGTGATAGAATTTTGCTGAATTCTTAAATTAACCATAATATAAATTGATCTAATCGGGTCTCTGTTTGCCCTACCCCAGAAGTTTAATAGTGCATTTTACTCGCCATTTCATGCGCTTTGAGATGCCGCTTAGCCCAATACGCTATCTGAAATAGGAGCGACGTACATTGAACAAATGTGATAGAATTACGCTGAATTCTTATATTAACCGTAATATAAAATGATCTATTCGGGTCTCTGTTCGCCCTACCCAAGCAGTTTAATAGTGCATTTCACTCGTCAATCCATGCGCTTTGAGATGCCGCTTAGCCCAATACGCTATCTGCAATAGGAGCGACGTAAATAGAACAATTGTGATAGAATTTCGCTGAATTCTTATATTAACCAAAATATAAAATGATCTAATCGGCTCTCTGATTGCCGTATCATAGAAGTTTAGTAGTGCATTTTACTCGCCATTCTTCGCGTTTTAAGATGCCGCCTAGCCCAGTACGCTAGCTGAAACAGGAACGACGTAAATTGAACAAATGTGATAGAATTTCCCTGAATACTTATATTAACCTTAATATAAATTGATCTAATCGGGTCTCTGTTTGCCCTACCCTAGAAGTTTAATAGTGCATTTTACTCGCCATTTCATGCGCTTTGAGATGCCGCCTAGCCCGGTACGCTATCTGAAATAGGAGCGACGTAAGTTGAACAAATGTGATAGAATTACGCTGAATTCTTATATTAACCTTAATGTAAAATGTTCTAATCGGGTCTCTGTTCGCCCTACCCAAGAAGATTAATAGTGCATTTCACTCGTCAGTTCATGCGCTTTGAGATGCCGCTTAGCCCAGTACGCTATCTGAAATAGGAGCGATGTAAATAGAACAAATGTGATAGATTTTCGAAGAATTCTTGAATTAACCATAATATAAAATGATCTAATCAGGTCTCTGTTCGCCCTAGCCTAGAAGTTTAATAGTGAATTTTATTCGCCATTTCATGCGCTTTGAGATACCGCTTAGCCCAATACGCTATCTGAAATAGGAGCGACGTAAATTGAACAAATGTGATAGAATTTCCATGAAATCTTATATTAAACAAAATATAAAATGATCTGAACGGGACTCTGATTGCCCTATCATAGAAGTTTAGTAGTGCATTTTACTCGCCCTTCCACGCGCTTTAAGATGCCGCCTAGCCCAGTACACTATCTGCAATAGGAGCGACGTATGTTGAACAAATGTGATATAATTACGCTGAATTCTTTATATTAACCGTAATATTAAATGATCTAATCGGGTCTCTGTTTGCCTTACCCTAGAAGTTTAATAGTGCATTTTACTCGCCATTTCATGCGCTTTGAGATGCCGCTTAGCCCAATACGCTATCTGCAACATGAGCGACGTAAATTGAACAAATGTGATAGAATTACGCTGAATTCTTAAATTAACCATAATATAAAATGATCTAACCGGGTCTCTGTTTGCCCTACCCTAGAAGTTTAATAGTACATTTTACTCGTCATTTCTTGCGCTTTGAGATGCCGCTTAGCCCAATACGCTATCTGAAATATCAGCGACGTAAATTGAACAAATGTGAGAGAATCTCGCTGAATTCTTATATTAACCAAAATATAAAATGATCTAATCGGGTCTATGATTGCCCTATCATAGAAGTTTAATAGTGCATTGTACTCGCTATTCCACGCGCTTTAAGATGCCGCCTAGCCCAGTACGCTATCTGAAATAGGAGCGACGTATGTTGAACAACTGTGATAGAATTTCCCTGAATTCTTATATTAACCTTAATGTAAAATGATCTAATCGGGTCTCTGATTGCCCTACCCTAGAAGTTTAATAGTTCATTTTACTCGCCATTTCTTGCGCTTGAGATGCCGCTTAGCCCAATACGCTATCTGAAATATCAGCGACGTAAATTGAACAAATGTGAGAGGATCTCGCTGAATTCTTATATTAACCAAAATATAAAATGATCTAATCGGGTCTATGATTGCCCTATCATAGAAGTTTAAAAGTGCATTTTACTCGCCATTCCACGCGCTTTAAGATGCCGCCTAGCCCAGTACGCTATCTGAAATAGGAGCGACGTAAATTGAACAAATGTGATAGAATTTTGCTGAATTCTTATATTAACCGTAATATAAAATGATCTAATCGGGTCTCTGTTTGCCCTACCCTAGAAGTTTAACAGTGCATTTTACTCGTCATTTCATGCGCTTCGAGATGCCGCATAGCCCAATACGCTATCTGACATAGGAGCGACGTAAATTGAACAAATGTGATAGAATTTCGCTGAATTCTTAAATTAACCATAATATAAAATGATCTAATGGGGTCTCTGATTGCCCTACCCTAGAAGATTAATAGTGCATTTCACTCGCCATTTCATGCGCTTTGAGATGCCGCTTAGCCCCAAGACGCTATCTGACATAGGAGCGACGTAAATTGAACAAATGTGATAGAATTTCGCTGAATTCTTATATTAACCAAAATATAAAATGATCTAATCGGGTCTCTGTTTGCCCTACCCTAGAAGTTTAATAGTGCATTTCACTCGTCATATCATGCGCTTTGCGATGCCGCTTAGCCCAATAAGTTATCTGAAATAGGAGCGCCGTAAATTGAACAAATGTGATAGAATTTCGCTGAATTCTTATATTAACCAAAATATAAAATGATCTAATCGGGTCTCTGATTGCCCTATCATAGAAGTTTAATAGTGCATTGTACTCGCTATTCCACGCGCTTTAAGATGCCGCCTAGCCCAGTACGCTATCTGAAATAGGAGCGACGTATGTTGAACAAATGTGATAGAATTTCCCTGAATTCTTATATTAACCTTAATGTAAAATGATCTAATCGGGTCTCTGTTTGCCCTACCCTAGAAGTTTAATAGTGCATTTCACTCGTCATTTCATGCGCTTTGCGATGCCGCTTAGCCCAATAAGCTATCTGAAATAGGAGCGACGTAAATTGAACAAATGTGATAGAATTTCGCTGAATTCTTATATTAACCAAAATATAAAATGATCTAGTCGGGTCTCTGATTGCCCTATCATAGAAGTTTAAAAGTGCATTTTACTCGCCATTCCACGCGCTTTAAGATGCCGCTTAGCCCAATACGCTATCTGACATAGAAGCGCCGTAAATTGAACAAATGTGATAGAATTTCGCTGAATTCTTATATTAACCAAAATATAAAATGATCTAATCGGGTCTCTGATTGCCCTATCATAGAAGTTTAATAGTGCATTGTACTCGCTATTCCACGCGCTTTAAGATGCCGCCTAGCCCAGTACGCTATCTGAAATAGGAGCGACGTATGTTGAACAAATGTGATAGAATTTCCCTGAATTCTTATATTAACCTTAATGTAAAATGATCTGATCGGGTCTCTGTTTGCCCTACCCTAGAAGTTTAATAGTGCATTTCACTCGTCATTTCATGCGCTTTGCGATGCCGCTTAGCCCAATAAGCTATCTGAAATAGGAGCGACGTAAATTGAACAAATGTGATAGAATTTCGCTGAATTCTTATATTAACCAAAATATAAAATGATCTAGTCGGGTCTCTGATTGCCCTATCATAGAAGTTTAAAAGTGCATTTTACTCGCCATTCCACGCGCTTTAAGATGCCGCTTAGCCCAATACGCTATCTGACATAGAAGCGCCGTAAATTGAACAAATGTGATAGAATTTCGCTGAATTCTTATATTAACCAAAATATAAAATGATCTAATCGGGTCTCTGATTGCCCTATCATAGAAGTTTAATAGTGCATTGTACTCGCTATTCCACGCGCTTTAAGATGCCGCCTAGCCCAGTACGCTATCTGAAATAGGAGCGACGTATGTTGAACAAATGTGATAGAATTTCCCTGAATTCTTATATTAACCGTAATATAAAATGATCTAATCGGGTCTCTGTTTGCCTTATCCTAGAAGTTTAATAGTGCATTTTACTCGCCATTTCATGCGCTTTGAGATGCAGCTTAGCCCAATACGCTATCTGAAATAGGAGCGACGTAAATTGAAAAAATGTGATAGAATTTTGCTGAATTCTTAAATTAACCATAATATAAATTGATCTAATCGGGTCTCTGTTTGCCCTACCCCAGAAGTTTAATAGTGCATTTTACTCGCCATTTCATGCGCTTTGAGATGCCGCTTAGCCCAATACGCTATCTGAAATAGGAGCGACGTAAATTGAACAAATGTGATAGAATTACGCTGAATTCTTATATTAACCGTAATATAAAATGATCTATTCGGGTCTCTGTTCGCCCTACCCAAGCAGTTTAATAGTGCATTTCACTCGTCAATCCATGCGCTTTGAGATGCCGCTTAGCCCAATACGCTATCAGAAATAGGAGCGACGTAAATTGAACGAATATGATAGAATTTCGCTGAATTCTTATATTAACCAAAATATAAAATGATCTAATCGGGTCTCTGATAGCCCTATCATAGAAGTTTAAGAGTGCATTGTACTCGCCATTCCACGCGCTTTAAGATGCCGCCTAGCCCGGTATGCTATCTGAAATAGGAGCGACGTAAGTTGAACAAATGTGATAGAATTACGCTGAATCCTTATATTAACCGGAATATAAAATGATCTAATCGGGTCTCTGTTTGCCTTATCCTAGAAGTTTAATAGTGCATTTTACTCGCCATTTCATGCGCATTGGGATGCCGCTTAGCCCAATACGCTATCTGAAATAGGAGCGACGTAAATTGAACAAATGTGATAGAGTTTCGCTGAATTCTTGAATTAACCATAATATGAAATGACCTAATCGGGTCTCTGTTTGCCCTACCCTAGAAGTTTAATAGAGCATTTTACTCGTCATTTCATGCGCTTTGAGATTCCGCCTTGCCCAGTACGCTATCTAAAATAGGAGCGACGTAAATTGAACAAATGTGATAGAATTTCGCTGAATCCTTTTATTTACCATAATGTTAAATGATCTAATCGGGTCTCTGTTCGCCCTAGCGTAGAAGCTTAATAGTGCATTTTATTCGTCATTTCATGCGCTTTGAGATGCCGCTTAGCCCAATACGCTATCTGATATAGGAGCGACGTAAATTGAACAAACGTGATAGAATTTCCCTGAATACTTATATTAACCTTAATGTAAAATGATCTAATCGGGTCTCTGTTCGCCCTACCCTAGAAGTTTAATAGTGCATTTCACTCTCCATTTCATGCGCTTTGAGATGCCGCTTAGCCCAATACGCTATCTGCAATAGGAGCGACGTAAATAGAACAATTGTGATAGAATTTCGCTGAATTCTTATATTAACCAAAATATAAAATGATCTAATCGGCTCTCTGATTGCCGTATCATAGAAGTTTAGTAGTGCATTTTACTCGCCATTCTTCGCGTTTTAAGATGCCGCCTAGCCCAGTACGCTAGCTGAAACAGGAACGACGTAAATTGAACAAATGTGATAGAATTTCCCTGAATACTTATATTAACCTTAATATAAATTGATCTAATCGGGTCTCTGTTTGCCCTACCCTAGAAGTTTAATAGTGCATTTTACTCGCCATTTCATGCGCTTTGAGATGCCGCCTAGCCCGGTACGCTATCTGAAATAGGAGCGACGTAAGTTGAACAAATGTGATAGAATTACGCTGAATTCTTATATTAACCTTAATGTAAAATGTTCTAATCGGGTCTCTGTTCGCCCTACCCAAGAAGATTAATAGTGCATTTCACTCGTCAGTTCATGCGCTTTGAGATGCCGCTTAGCCCAGTACGCTATCTGGAATAGGAGCGATGTAAATAGAACAAATGTGATAGATTTTCGAAGAATTCTTGAATTAACCATAATATAAAATGATCTAATCAGGTCTCTGTTCGCCCTAGCCTAGAAGTTTAATAGTGAATTTTATTCGCCATCTCATGCGCTTTGAGATGCCGCTTAGCCCAATACGCTATCTGAAATAGGAGCGACGTAAATTGAACAAATGTGATAGAATTTCCATGAAATCTTATATTAAACAAAATATAAAATGATCTAAACGGGACTCTGATTGCCCTATCATAGAAGTTTAGTAGTGCATTTTACTCGCCCTTCCACGCGCTTTAAGATGCCGCCTAGCCCAGTACACTATCTGAAATAGGAGCGACGTATGTTGAACAAATGTGATATAATTACGCTGAATTCTTATATTAACCGTAATATTAAATGATCTAATCGGGTCTCTGTTTGCCTTACCCTAGAAGTTTAATAGTGCATTTTACTCGCCATTTCATGCGCTTTGAGATGCCGCTTAGCCCAATACGCTATCTGCAACATGAGCGACGTAAATTGAACAAATGTGATAGAATTTCGCTGAATTCTTAAATTAACCATAATATGAAATGATCTAACCGGGTCTCTGTTTGCCCTACCCTAGAAGTTTAATAGTACATTTTACTCGCCATTTCTTGCGCTTTGAGATGCCGCTTAGCTCAATACGCTATCTGAAATATCAGCGACGTAAATTGAACAAATGTGAGAGAATCTCGCTGAATTCTTATATTAACCTTAATGTAAAATGATCTAATCGGGTCTCTGTTCGCCCTACCCTAGAAGATTACTAGTGCATTTCACACGCCATTTCATGCGCATTGAGATGCCGCTTAGCCCAATACGCTATCTGAAATAGGAGCGATGTAAATTGAACAAATGTGATAGAATTTCGCTGAATTCTTAAATTAACCATAATATAAAATGATCTAGTCGGGTCTCTGATTGCCCTATCATAGAAGTTTAAAAGTGCATTTTACTCGCCATTCCACGCGCTTTAAGATGCCGCTTAGCCCAATACGCTATCTGACATAGAAGCGCCGTAAATTGAACAAATGTGATAGAATTTCGCTGAATTCTTATATTAACCAAAATATAAAATGATCTAATCGGGTCTCTGATTGCCCTATCATAGAAGTTTAATAGTGCATTGTACTCGCTATTCCACGCGCTTTAAGATGCCGCCTAGCCCAGTACGCTATCTGAAATAGGAGCGACGTATGTTGAACAAATGTGATAGAATTTCCCTGAATTCTTATATTAACCTTAATGTAAAATGATCTGATCGGGTCTCTGTTTGCCCTACCCTAGAAGTTTAATAGTGCATTTCACTCGTCATTTCATGCGCTTTGCGATGCCGCTTAGCCCAATAAGCTATCTGAAATAGGAGCGACGTAAATTGAACAAATGTGATAGAATTTCGCTGAATTCTTATATTAACCAAAATATAAAATGATCTAGTCGGGTCTCTGATTGCCCTATCATAGAAGTTTAAAAGTGCATTTTACTCGCCATTCCACGCGCTTTAAGATGCCGCCTAGCCCAGTACGCTATCTGAAATAGGAGCGACGTAAATTGAACAAATGTGATAGAATTTCGCTGAATTCTTATATTAACCGTAATATAAAATGATCTAATCGGGTCTCTGTTTGCCTTATCCTAGAAGTTTAATAGTGCATTTTACTCGCCATTTCATGCGCTTTGAGATGCAGCTTAGCCCAATACGCTATCTGAAATAGGAGCGACGTAAATTGAAAAAATGTGATAGAATTTTGCTGAATTCTTAAATTAACCATAATATAAATTGATCTAATCGGGTCTCTGTTTGCCCTACCCCAGAAGTGTAATAGTGCATTTTACTCGCCATTTCATGCGCTTTGAGATGCCGCTTAGCCCAATACGCTATCTGAAATACGAGCGACGTAAATTGAACAAATGTGATAGAATTACGCTGAATTCTTATATTAACCGTAATATAAAATGATCTATTCGGGTCTCTGTTCGCCCTACACAAGCAGTTTAATAGTGCATTTCACTCGTCAATCCATGCGCTTTGAGATGCCGCTTAGCCCAATACGCTATCAGAAATAGGAGCGACGTAAATTGAACGAATATGATAGAATTTCGCAGAATTCTTATATTAACCAAAATATAAAATGATCTAATCGCGTCTCTGATAGCCCTATCATAGAAGTTTAAGAGTGCATTTTACTCGCCATTCCACGCGCTTTAAGATGCCGCCTAGCCCGGTATGCTATCTGAAATAGGAGCGACGTAAGTTGAACAAATGTGATAGAATTACGCTGAATCCTTATATTAACCGGAATATAAAATGATCTAATCGGGTCTCTGTTTGCCTTATCCTAGAAGTTTAATAGTGCATTTTACTCGCCATTTCATGCGCATTGGGATGCCGCTTAGCCCAATACGCTATCTGAAATAGGAGCGACGTAAATTGAACAAATGTGATAGAGTTTCGCTGAATTCTTGAATTAACCATAATATGAAATGACCTAACCGGGTCTCTGTTTGCCCTACCCTAGAAGTTTAATAGAGCATTTTACTCGTCATTTCATGCGCTTTGAGATTCCGCCTTGCCCAGTACGCTATCTGAAATAGGAGCGACGTAAATTGAACAAATGTGATAGAATTTCGCTGAATTCTTTTATTTACCATAATGTTAAATGATCTAATCGGGTCTCTGTTCGCCCTAGCGTAGAAGCTTAATAGTGCATTTTATTCGTCATTTCATGCGCTTTGAGATGCCGCTTAGCCCAATACGCTATCTGATATAGGAGCGACGTAAATTGAACAAACGTGATAGAATTTCCCTGAATACTTATATTAACCTTAATGTAAAATGATCTAATCGGGTCTCTGTTCGCCCTACCCTAGAAGTTTAATAGTGCATTTCACTCTCCATTTCATGCGCTTTGAGATGCCGCTTAGCCCAATACGCTATCTGCAATAGGAGCGACGTAAATAGAACAATTGTGATAGAATTTCGCTGAATTCTTATATTAACCAAAATATAAAATGATCTAATCGGCTCTCTGATTGCCGTATCATAGAAGTTTAGTAGTGCATTTTACTCGCCATTCTTCGCGTTTTAAGATGCCGCCTAGCCCAGTACGCTAGCTGAAACAGGAACGACGTAAATTGAACAAATGTGATAGAATTTCCCTGAATACTTATATTAACCTTAATATAAATTGATCTAATCGGGTCTCTGTTTGCCCTACCCTAGAAGTTTAATAGTGCATTTTACTCGCCATTTCATGCGCTTTGACATGCCGCCTAGCCCGGTACGCTATCTGAAATAGGAGCGACGTAAGTTGAACAAATGTGATAGAATTACGCTGAATTCTTATATTAACCTTAATGTAAAATGTTCTAATCGGGTCTCTGTTCGCCCTACCCAAGAAGATTAATAGTGCATTTCACTCGTCAGTTCATGCGCTTTGAGATGCCGCTTAGCCCAGTACGCTATCTGAAATAGGAGCGATGTAAATAGAACAAATGTGATAGATTTTCGAAGAATTCTTGAATTAACCATAATATAAAATGATCTAATCAGGTCTCTGTTCGCCCTAGCCTAGAAGTTTAATAGTGAATTTTATTCGCCATTTCATGCGATTTGAGATGCCGCTTAGCCCAATACGCTATCTGAAATAGGAGCGACGTAAATTGAACAAATGGGATAGAATTTCCATGAAATCTTATATTAAACAAAATATAAAATGATCTAAACGGGACTCTGATTGCCCTATCATAGAAGTTTAGTAGTGCATTTTACTCGCCCTTCCACGCGCTTTAAGATGCCGCCTAGCCCAGTACACTATCTGAAATAGGAGCGACGTATGTTGAACAAATGTGATATAATTACGCTGAATTCTTATATTAACCGTAATATTAAATGATCTAATCGGGTCTCTGTTTGCCTTACCCTAGAAGTTTAATAGTGCATTTTACTCGCCATTTCATGCGCTTTGAGATGCCGCTTAGCCCAATACGCTATCTGCAACATGAGCGACGTAAATTGAACAAATGTGATAGAATTTCGCTGAATTCTTAAATTAACCATAATATAAAATGATCTAACCGGGTCTCTGTTTGCCCTACCCTAGAAGTTTAATAGTACATTTTACTCGCCATTTCTTGCGCTTTGAGATGCCGCTTAGCCCAATACGCTATCTGAAATATCAGCGACGTAAATTGAACAAATGTGAGAGAATCTCGCTGAATTCTTATATTAACCTTAATGTAAAATGATCTAATCGGGTCTCTGTTCGCCCTACCCTAGAAGATTACTAGTGCATTTCACACGTCATTTCATGCGCTTTGAGATGCCGCTTAGCTCAATAATCTATCTGAAATAGGAGCGACGTAAATTGGACAAATGTGATAGAATTTTTCTGAATTCTTAAATAAACCATAATATGAAATGATCTAATCGGGTCTCTGTTTGCCCTACCCTAGAAGTTTAACAGTGCATTTTACTCGCCATGTCATGCGCTTTGAGATGCCGCTTAGCCCAATACGCTATCTGAAATAGGAGCGACGTAAATTCAACAAACGTGATAGAATTTCCCTGAATACTTATATTAACCTTAATGTAAAATGATCTAATCGGGTCTCCGTTTGCCTTATCCTAGAAGTTTAATAGTGCATTTTACTGGCCATTTCATGCGCATTGAGATGCCGCTTAGCCCAATACGCTATCTGAAATAGGAGCGATGTAAATTGAACAAATGTGATAGAATTTCGCTGAATTCTTAAATTAACCATAATATAAAATGATCTAAACGGGACTCTGATTGCCCTATCATAGAAGTTTAGTAGTGCATTTTACTCGCCATTTCATGCGCTTTGAGATGCGCCTAGCCCGGTACGCTATCTGAAATAGGAGCGACGTAAGTTGAACAAATGTGATAGAATTACGCTGAATTCTTATATTAACCTTAATGTAAAATGTTCTAATCGGGTCTCTGTTCGCCCTACCCAAGAAGATTAATAGTGCATTTCACTCGTCATTTCATGCGCTTTGAGATGCCGCTTAGCCCAGTACGCTATCTGAAATAGGAGCGATGTAAATTGAACAAATGTGATAGAATTTCGCTGAATTCTTATATTAACCAAAATATAAAATGATCTAATCGGGTCTCTGATTGCCCTATCATAGAAGTTTAATAGTGCATTTTACTCGCCATTACACACGCTTTAAGATGCCGCTTAGCCCAATACGCTATCTGAAATATCAGCGACGTAAATTGAACAAATGTGAGAGAATTTCGCTGAATTCTTAAATTAACCATAATATAAAATGATCTAATGGGGTCTCTGTTTGCCCTACCCTAGAAGTTTAATAGTGCATTTTACTCGCCATTTCCTGCGCTTTGAGATGCCGCTTAGCACAAGTCGCTATCTGAAATAGGAGCGATGTAAATTGAACAAATGTGATAGAATTTCGCTGAATTCTTATATTAACCTTAATGTAAAATGATCTAATCGGGTCTTTGTTCGCCCTACCCAAGAAGTTTAATACTGCATTTCACTCGTCAATTCATGCGCTTTGCGATGCCGCTTAGCCCAATAAGCTATCTGAAATTGGAGCGACGTAAATTGAACAAATGTGATAGAATTTCGCTGAATTCTTATATTAACCAAAATATAAAATGATCTAATCGGGTCTCTGATTGCCCTATCATAGAAGTTTAATAGTGCATTTCACTTCTCATATCATGCGCTTTGCGATGCCGCTTAGCCCAAGACGCTATCTGACATAGAAGCGCCGTAAATTGAACAAATGTGATAGAATTTCGCTGAATTCTTATATTAACCAAAATATAAAATGATCTAAACGGGTCTCTGATTGCCCTATCATAGAAGTTTAATAGTGCATTGTACTCGCTATTCCACGCGCTTTAAGATGCCGCCTAGCCCAGTACGCTATCTGAAATAGGAGCGACGTATGTTGAACAAATGTGATAGAATTTCCCTGAATTCTTATATTAACCTTAATGTAAAATGATCTGATCGGGTCTCTGTTTGCCCTACCCTAGAAGTTTAATAGTGCATTTCACTCGTCATTTCATGCGCTTTGCGATGCCGCTTAGCCCAATAAGCTATCTGAAATAGGAGCGACGTAAATTGAACAAATGTGATAGAATTTCGCTGAATTCTTAAATTAACCATAATATAAAATGATCTAAACGGGACTCTGATTGCCCTATCATAGAAGTTTAGTAGTGCATTTTACTCGCCATTTCATGCGCTTTGAGATGCGCCTAGCCCGGTACGCTATCTGAAATAGGAGCGACGTAAGTTGAACAAATGTGATAGAATTACGCTGAATTCTTATATTAACCTTAATGTAAAATGTTCTAATCGGGTCTCTGTTCGCCCTACCCAAGAAGATTAATAGTGCATTTCACTCGTCATTTCATGCGCTTTGAGATGCCGCTTAGCCCAGTACGCTATCTGAAATAGGAGCGATGTAAATTGAACAAATGTGATAGAATTTCGCTGAATTCTTATATTAACCAAAATATAAAATGATCTAATCGGGTCTCTGATTGCCCTATCATAGAAGTTTAATAGTGCATTTTACTCGCCATTACACACGCTTTAAGATGCCGCTTAGCCCAATACGCTATCTGAAATATCAGCGACGTAAATTGAACAAATGTGAGAGAATTTCGCTGAATTCTTAAATTAACCATAATATAAAATGATCTAATGGGGTCTCTGTTTGCCCTACCCTAGAAGTTTAATAGTGCATTTTACTCGCCATTTCCTGCGCTTTGAGATGCCGCTTAGCACAAGTCGCTATCTGAAATAGGAGCGATGTAAATTGAACAAATGTGATAGAATTTCGCTGAATTCTTATATTAACCTTAATGTAAAATGATCTAATCGGGTCTTTGTTCGCCCTACCCAAGAAGTTTAATAGTGCATTTCACTCGTCAATTCATGCGCTTTGCGATGCCGCTTAGCCCAATAAGCTATCTGAAATTGGAGCGACGTAAATTGAACAAATGTGATAGAATTTCGCTGAATTCTTATATTAACCAAAATATAAAATGATCTAATCGGGTCTCTGATTGCCCTATCATAGAAGTTTAATAGTGCATTTCACTTCTCATATCATGCGCTTTGCGATGCCGCTTAGCCCAAGACGCTATCTGACATAGAAGCGCCGTAAATTGAACAAATGTGATAGAATTTCGCTGAATTCTTATATTAACCAAAATATAAAATGATCTAATCGGGTCTCTGATTGCCCTATCATAGAAGTTTAATAGTGCATTTTACTCGCCTTTCCACGCGCTTTAAGATGCCGCCTGGCCCAGTACGCTATCTGAAATAGGAACGACGTAAATTGAACAAATGTGATAGAATTTCCCTGAATTCTTATATTAACCTTAATGTAAAATGATCTGATCGGGTCTCTGTTTGCCCTACCCTAGAAGTTTAATAGTGCATTTCACTCGTCATTTCATGCGCTTTGCGATGCCGCTTAGCCCAATAAGCTATCTGAAATAGGAGCGACGTAAATTGAACAAATGTGATAGAATTTCGCTGAATTCTTATATTAACCAAAATATAAAATGATCTAGTCGGGTCTCTGATTGCCCTATCATAGAAGTTTAAAAGTGCATTTTACTCGCCATTCCACGCGCTTTAAGATGCCGCCTAGCCCAGTACGCTATCTGAAATAGGAGCGACGTAAATTGAACAAATGTGATAGAATTTCGCTGAATTCTTATATTAACCGTAATATAAAATGATCTAATCGGGTCTCTGTTTGCCTTATTCTAGAAGTTTAATAGTGCATTTTACTCGCCATTTCATGCGCTTTGAGATGCAGCTTAGCCCAATACGCTATCTGAAATAGGAGCGACGTAAATTGAAAAAATGTGATAGAATTTTGCTGAATTCTTAAATTAACCATAATATAAATTGATCTAATCGGGTCTCTGTTTGCCCTACCCCAGAAGTTTAATAGTGAATTTTATTCGCCATTTCATGCGCTTTGAGATGCCGCTTAGCCCAATACGCTATCTGAAATAGGAGCGACGTAAATTGAACAAATGGGATAGAATTTCCATGAAATCTTATATTAAACAAAATATAAAATGATCTAAACGGGACTCTGATTGCCCTATCATAGAAGTTTAGTAGTGCATTTTACTCGCCCTTCCACGCGCTT
Source organism: Macropis europaea (assembly GCA_916610135.2). Classification (NCBI taxonomy): domain Eukaryota; kingdom Metazoa; phylum Arthropoda; class Insecta; order Hymenoptera; family Melittidae; genus Macropis; species Macropis europaea. The sequence goes on from CAKAJE020001854.1 coordinate 105,923, forward strand.
TAAGATGCCGCCTAGCCCAGTACACTATCTGAAATAGGAGCGACGTATGTTGAACAAATGTGATATAATTACGCTGAATTCTTATATTAACCGTAATATTAAATGATCTAATCGGGTCTCTGTTTGCCTTACCCTAGAAGTTTAATAGTGCATTTTACTCGCCATTTCATGCGCTTTGAGATGCCGCTTAGCCCAATACGCTATCTGCAACATGAGCGACGTAAATTGAACAAATGTGATAGAATTTCGCTGAATTCTTAAATTAACCATAATATAAAATGATCTAACCGGGTCTCTGTTTGCCCTACCCTAGAAGTTTAATAGTACATTTTACTCGCCATTTCTTGCGCTTTGAGATGCCGCTTAGCCCAATACGCTATCTGAAATATCAGCGACGTAAATTGAACAAATGTGAGAGAATCTCGCTGAATTCTTATATTAACCTTAATGTAAAATGATCTAATCGGGTCTCTGTTCGCCCTACCCTAGAAGATTACTAGTGCATTTCACACGTCATTTCATGCGCTTTGAGATGCCGCTTAGCTCAATAATCTATCTGAAATAGGAGCGACGTAAATTGGACAAATGTGATAGAATTTTTCTGAATTCTTAAATAAACCATAATATGAAATGATCTAATCGGGTCTCTGTTTGCCCTACCCTAGAAGTTTAACAGTGCATTTTACTCGCCATGTCATGCGCTTTGAGATGCCGCTTAGCCCAATACGCTATCTGAAATAGGAGCGACGTAAATTCAACAAACGTGATAGAATTTCCCTGAATACTTATATTAACCTTAATGTAAAATGATCTAATCGGGTCTCCGTTTGCCTTATCCTAGAAGTTTAATAGTGCATTTTACTGGCCATTTCATGCGCATTGAGATGCCGCTTAGCCCAATACGCTATCTGAAATAGGAGCGATGTAAATTGAACAAGTGTGATAGAATTTCGCTGAATTCTTAAATTAACCATAATATAAAATGATCTAAACGGGACTCTGATTGCCCTATCATAGAAGTTTAGTAGTGCATTTTACTCGCCATTTCATGCGCTTTGAGATGCGCCTAGCCCGGTACGCTATCTGAAATAGGAGCGACGTAAGTTGAACAAATGTGATAGAATTACGCTGAATTCTTATATTAACCTTAATGTAAAATGTTCTAATCGGGTCTCTGTTCGCCCTACCCAAGAAGATTAATAGTGCATTTCACTCGTCATTTCATGCGCTTTGAGATGCCGCTTAGCCCAGTACGCTATCTGAAATAGGAGCGATGTAAATTGAACAAATGTGATAGAATTTCGCTGAATTCTTATATTAACCAAAATATAAAATGATCTAATCGGGTCTCTGATTGCCCTATCATAGAAGTTTAATAGTGCATTTTACTCGCCATTACACACGCTTTAAGATGCCGCTTAGCCCAATACGCTATCTGAAATATCAGCGACGTAAATTGAACAAATGTGAGAGAATTTCGCTGAATTCTTAAATTAACCATAATATAAAATGATCTAATGGGGTCTCTGTTTGCCCTACCCTAGAAGTTTAATAGTGCATTTTACTCGCCATTTCCTGCGCTTTGAGATGCCGCTTAGCACAAGTCGCTATCTGAAATAGGAGCGATGTAAATTGAACAAATGTGATAGAATTTCGCTGAATTCTTATATTAACCTTAATGTAAAATGATCTAATCGGGTCTTTGTTCGCCCTACCCAAGAAGTTTAATAGTGCATTTCACTCGTCAATTCATGCGCTTTGCGATGCCGCTTAGCCCAATAAGCTATCTGAAATTGGAGCGACGTAAATTGAACAAATGTGATAGAATTTCGCTGAATTCTTATATTAACCAAAATATAAAATGATCTAATCGGGTCTCTGATTGCCCTATCATAGAAGTTTAATAGTGCATTTCACTTCTCATATCATGCGCTTTGCGATGCCGCTTAGCCCAAGACGCTATCTGACATAGAAGCGCCGTAAATTGAACAAATGTGATAGAATTTCGCTGAATTCTTATATTAACCAAAATATAAAATGATCTAATCGGGTCTCTGATTGCCCTATCATAGAAGTTTAATAGTGCATTGTACTCGCTATTCCACGCGCTTTAAGATGCCGCCTAGCCCAGTACGCTATCTGAAATAGGAGCGACGTATGTTGAACAAATGTGATAGAATTTCCCTGAATTCTTATATTAACCTTAATGTAAAATGATCTGATCGGGTCTCTGTTTGCCCTACCCTAGAAGTTTAATAGTGCATTTCACTCGTCATTTCATGCGCTTTGCGATGCCGCTTAGCCCAATAAGCTATCTGAAATAGGAGCGACGTAAATTGAACAAATGTGATAGAATTTCGCTGAATTCTTATATTAACCAAAATATAAAATGATCTAGTCGGGTCTCTGATTGCCCTATCATAGAAGTTTAAAAGTGCATTTTACTCGCCATTCCACGCGCTTTAAGATGCCGCCTAGCCCAGTACGCTATCTGAAATAGGAGCGACGTAAATTGAACAAATGTGATAGAATTTCGCTGAATTCTTATATTAACCGTAATATAAAATGATCTAATCGGGTCTCTGTTTGCCTTATCCTAGAAGTTTAATAGTGCATTTTACTCGCCATTTCATGCGCTTTGAGATGCAGCTTAGCCCAATACGCTATCTGAAATAGGAGCGACGTAAATTGAAAAAATGTGATAGAATTTTGCTGAATTCTTAAATTAACCATAATATAAATTGATCTAATCGGGTCTCTGTTTGCCCTACCCCAGAAGTTTAATAGTGCATTTTACTCGCCATTTCATGCGCTTTGAGATGCCGCTTAGCCCAATACGCTATCTGAAATAGGAGCGACGTAAATTGAACAAATGTGATAGAATTACGCTGAATTCTTATATTAACCGTAATATAAAATGATCTATTCGGGTCTCTGTTCGCCCTACCCAAGCAGTTTAATAGTGCATTTCACTCGTCAATCCATGCGCTTTGAGATGCCGCTTAGCCCAATACGCTATCAGAAATAGGAGCGACGTAAATTGAACGAATATGATAGAATTTCGCAGAATTCTTATATTAACCAAAATATAAAATGATCTAATCGGGTCTCTGATAGCCCTATCATAGAAGTTTAAGAGTGCATTTTACTCGCCATTCCACGCGCTTTAAGATGCCGCCTAGCCCGGTATGCTATCTGAAATAGGAGCGACGTAAGTTGAACAAATGTGATAGAATTACGCTGAATCCTTATATTAACCGGAATATAAAATGATCTAATCGGGTCTCTGTTTGCCTTATCCTAGAAGTTTAATAGTGCATTTTACTCGCCATTTCATGCGCATTGGGATGCCGCTTAGCCCAATACGCTATCTGAAATAGGAGCGACGTAAATTGAACAAATGTGATAGAGTTTCGCTGAATTCTTGAATTAACCATAATATGAAATGACCTAATCGGGTCTCTGTTTGCCCTACCCTAGAAGTTTAATAGAGCATTTTACTCGTCATTTCATGCGCTTTGAGATGCCGCCTTGCCCAGTACGCTATCTGAAATAGGAGCGACGTAAATTGAACAAATGTGATAGAATTTCGCTGAATTCTTTTATTTACCATAATGTTAAATGATCTAATCGGGTCTCTGTTCGCCCTAGCGTAGAAGCTTAATAGTGCATTTTATTCGTCATTTCATGCGCTTTGAGATGCCGCTTAGCCCAATACGCTATCTGATATAGGAGCTACGTAAATTGAACAAACGTGATAGAATTTCCCTGAATACTTATATTAACCTTAATGTAAAATGATCTAATCGGGTCTCTGTTCGCCCTACCCTAGAAGTTTAATAGTGCATTTCACTCTCCATTTCATGCGCTTTGAGATGCCGCTTAGCCCAATACGCTATCTGCAATAGGAGCGACGTAAATAGAACAATTGTGATAGAATTTCGCTGAATTCTTATATTAACCAAAATATAAAATGATCTAATCGGCTCTCTGATTGCCGTATCATAGAAGTTTAGTAGTGCATTTTACTCGCCATTCTTCGCGTTTTAAGATGCCGCCTAGCCCAGTACGCTAGCTGAAACAGGAACGACGTAAATTGAACAAATGTGATAGAATTTCCCTGAATACTTATATTAACCTTAATATAAATTGATCTAATCGGGTCTCTGTTTGCCCTACCCTAGAAGTTTAATAGTGCATTTTACTCGCCATTTCATGCGCTTTGAGATGCCGCCTAGCCCGGTACGCTATCTGAAATAGGAGCGACGTAAGTTGAACAAATGTGATAGAATTACGCTGAATTCTTATATTAACCTTAATGTAAAATGTTCTAATCGGGTCTCTGTTCGCCCTACCCAAGAAGATTAATAGTGCATTTCACTCGTCAGTTCATGCGCTTTGAGATGCCGCTTAGCCCAGTACGCTATCTGAAATAGGAGCGATGTAAATAGAACAAATGTGATAGATTTTCGAAGAATTCTTGAATTAACCATAATATAAAATGATCTAATCAGGTCTCTGTTCGCCCTAGCCTAGAAGTTTAATAGTGAATTTTATTCGCCATTTCATGCGCTTTGAGATGCCGCTTAGCCCAATACGCTATCTGAAATAGGAGCGACGTAAATTGAACAAATGGGATAGAATTTCCATGAAATCTTATATTAAACAAAATATAAAATGATCTAAACGGGACTCTGATTGCCCTATCATAGAAGTTTAGTAGTGCATTTTACTCGCCCTTCCACGCGCTTTAAGATGCCGCCTAGCCCAGTACACTATCTGAAATAGGAGCGACGTATGTTGAACAAATGTGATATAATTACGCTGAATTCTTATATTAACCGTAATATTAAATGATCTAATCGGGTCTCTGTTTGCCTTACCCTAGAAGTTTAATAGTGCATTTTACTCGCCATTTCATGCGCTTTGAGATGCCGCTTAGCCCAATACGCTATCTGCAACATGAGCGACGTAAATTGAACAAATGTGATAGAATTTCGCTGAATTCTTAAATTAACCATAATATAAAATGATCTAACCGGGTCTCTGTTTGCCCTACCCTAGAAGTTTAATAGTACATTTTACTCGCCATTTCTTGCGCTTTGAGATGCCGCTTAGCCCAATACGCTATCTGAAATATCAGCGACGTAAATTGAACAAATGTGAGAGAATCTCGCTGAATTCTTATATTAACCTTAATGTAAAATGATCTAATCGGGTCTCTGTTCGCCCTACCCTAGAAGATTACTAGTGCATTTCACACGTCATTTCATGCGCTTTGAGATGCCGCTTAGCTCAATAATCTATCTGAAATAGGAGCGACGTAAATTGGACAAATGTGATAGAATTTTTCTGAATTCTTAAATAAACCATAATATGAAATGATCTAATCGGGTCTCTGTTTGCCCTACCCTAGAAGTTTAACAGTGCATTTTACTCGCCATGTCATGCGCTTTGAGATGCCGCTTAGCCCAATACGCTATCTGAAATAGGAGCGACGTAAATTCAACAAACGTGATAGAATTTCCCTGAATACTTATATTAACCTTAATGTAAAATGATCTAATCGGGTCTCCGTTTGCCTTATCCTAGAAGTTTAATAGTGCATTTTACTGGCCATTTCATGCGCATTGAGATGCCGCTTAGCCCAATACGCTATCTGAAATAGGAGCGATGTAAATTGAACAAATGTGATAGAATTTCGCTGAATTCTTAAATTAACCATAATATAAAATGATCTAAACGGGACTCTGATTGCCCTATCATAGAAGTTTAGTAGTGCATTTTACTCGCCATTTCATGCGCTTTGAGATGCGCCTAGCCCGGTACGCTATCTGAAATAGGAGCGACATAAGTTGAACAAATGTGATAGAATTACGCTGAATTCTTATATTAACCTTAATGTAAAATGTTCTAATCGGGTCTCTGTTCGCCCTACCCAAGAAGATTAATAGTGCATTTCACTCGTCATTTCATGCGCTTTGAGATGCCGCTTAGCCCAGTACGCTATCTGAAATAGGAGCGATGTAAATTGAACAAATGTGATAGAATTTCTCTGAATTCTTATATTAACCAAAATATAAAATGATCTAATCGGGTCTCTGATTGCACTATCATAGAAGTTTAATAGTGCATTTTACTCGCCATTCCACGCGCCTTAAGTTGCCGCCTAGCCCAGTACGCTATCTGAAATAGGAGCGACGTATGTTGAACAAATGTGATAGAATTTCCCTGAATTCTTATATTAACCTTAATGTAAAATGAACTAATCGGGTCTCTGTTTGCCCTACCCTAGAAGTTTAATAGTGCATTTCACTCGTCATTTCATGCGCTTTGCGATGCCGCTTAGCCCAATAAGCTATCTGAAATAGGAGCGACGTAAATTGAACAAATGTGATAGAATTTCGCTGAATTCTTATATTAACCAAAATATAAAATGATCTAGTCGGGTCTCTGATTGCCCTATCATAGAAGTTTAAAAGTGCATTTTACTCGCCATTCCACGCGCTTTAAGATGCCGCCTAGCCCAGTACGCTATCTGAAATAGGAGCGACGTAAATTGAACAAATGTGATAGAATTTCGCTGAATTCTTATATTAACCGTAATATAAAATGATCTAATCGGGTCTCTGTTTGCCTTATCCTAGAAGTTTAAAAGTGCATTTTACTCGCCATTTCATGCGCTTTGAGATGCCGCTTGGCCCAATACGCTATCTGAAATAGGAGCGACGTAAATTGAACAAATGTGATAGAATTACGCTGAATTCTTATATTAACCGTAATATAAAATTATCTATTCGGGTCTCTGTTCGCCCTACCCAAGCAGTTTAATAGTGCATTTCACTCGTCAATCCACGCGCTTTGAGATGCCGCTTAGCCCAATACGCTATCAGAAATAGGAGCGACGTAAATTGAACGAATGTGATAGAATTTCGCTGACTTCTTATATTAACCAAAATATAAAATGATCTAATCGGGTCTCTGATAGCACTATCATAGAAGTTTAAGAGTGCATTTTACTCGCCATTCCACGCGCTTTAAGATGCCGCCTAGCCCGGAATGCTATCTGAAATAGGAGCGACGTAAGTTGAACAAATGTGATAGAATTACGCTGAATCCTTATATTAACCGTAATATAAGATGATCTAATCGGGTCTCTGTTTGCCTTATCCTAGAAGTTTAATAGTGCATTTTACTCGCCATTTCATGCGCATTGGAATGCCGCTTAGCCCAATACGCTATCTGAAATAGGAGCGACGTAAATTGAACAAATGTGATAGAGTTTCGCTGAATTCTTGAATTAACCATAATATGAAATGACCTAATCGGGTCTCTGTTTGCCCTACCCTAGAAGTTTAATAGAGCATTTTACTCGTCATTTCATGCGCTTTGAGATGCCGCCTTGCCCAGTACGCTATCTGAAATAGGAGCGACGTAAATTGAACAAATGTGATAGAATTTCGCTGAATTCTTTTATTTACCATAATGTTAAATGATCTAATCGGGTCTCTGTTCGCCCTAGCGTAGAAGCTTAATAGTGCATTTTATTCGTCATTTCATGCGCTTTGAGATGCCGCTTAGCCCAATACGCTATCTGATATAGGAGCGACGTAAATTGAACAAACGTGATAGAATTTCCCTGAATACTTATATTAACCTTAATGTAAAATGATCTAATCGGGTCTCTGTTCGCCCTACCCTAGAAGTTTAATAGTGCATTTCACTCTCCATTTCATGCGCTTTGAGATGCCGCTTAGCCCAATATGCTATCTGCAATAGGAGCGACGTAAATAGAACAATTGTGATAGAATTTCGCTGAATTCTTATATTAACCAAAATATAAAATGATCTAATCGGCTCTCTGATTGCCGTATCATAGAAGTTTAGTAGTGCATTTTACTCGCCATTCTTCGCGTTTTAAGATGCCGCCTAGCCCAGTACGCTAGCTGAAACAGGAACGACGTAAATTGAACAAATGTGATAGAATTTCCCTGAATACTTATATTAACCTTAATATAAATTGATCTAATCGGGTCTCTGTTTGCCCTACCCTAGAAGTTTAATAGTGCATTTTACTCGCCATTTCATGCGCTTTGAGATGCCGCCTAGCCCGGTACGCTATCTGAAATAGGAGCGACGTAAGTTGAACAAATGTGATAGAATTACGCTGAATTCTTATATTAACCATAATGTAAAATGTTCTAATCGGGTCTCTGTTCGCCCTACCCAAGAAGATTAATAGTGCATTTCACTCGTCAGTTCATGCGCTTTGAGATGCCGCTTAGCCCAGTACGCTATCTGAAATAGGAGCGATGTAAATAGAACAAATGTGATAGATTTTCGAAGAATTCTTGAATTAACCATAATATAAAATGATCTAATCAGGTCTCTGTTCGCCCTAGCCTAGAAGTTTAATAGTGAATTTTATTCGCCATTTCATGCCGCTTTGAGATGCCGCTTAGCCCAATACGCTATCTGAAATAGGAGCGACGTAAATTGAACAAATGTGATAGAATTTCCATGAAATCTTATATTAAACAAAATATAAAATGATCTAAACGGGACTCTGATTGCCCTATCATAGAAGTTTAGTAGTGCATTTTACTCGCCCTTCCACGCGCTTTAAGATGCCGCCTAGCCCAGTACACTATCTGAAATAGGAGCGACGTATGTTGAACAAATGTGATATAATTACGCTGAATTCTTATATTAACCGTAATATTAAATGATCTAATCGGGTCTCTGTTTGCCTCACCCTAGAAGTTTAATAGTGCATTTTACTCGCCATTTCATGCGCTTAGAGATGCCGCTTAGCCCAATACGCTATCTGCAACATGAGCGACGTAAATTGAACAAATGTGATAGAATTTCGCTGAATTCTTAATTAACCATAATATAAAATGATCTAACCGGGTCTCTGTTTGCCCTACCCTAGAAGTATAATAGTACATTTTACTCGCCATTTCTTGCGCTTTGCGATGCCGCTTAGCCCAATACGCCATCTGAAATATCAGCGACGTAAATTGAACAAATGTGATAGAACTTCGCTGAATTCTTATATTAACCGTAACATAAAATGATCTTATCGGGTCTCTGATTGCCCCACCCTAGAAGTTTAATAGTGCATTTTACTCGCCCTTTCGTGCGCTTTGAGATGTCGCTTAGCCCAATACGCTATCTGAAATAGGAGCGACGTAAATTGAACAAATGTGATAGAATTTCGCTGAATTCTTATATTAACCAAAATATGAAATGATCTTATCGGGTCTCTGATTGCCCTACCCTAGAAGTTTAATAGTGCATTTTACTCGCCCTTTCGTGCGCTGTGAGATGCCGCTTAGCCCAATACGCTATCTAAAATAGGAGCGACGTAAATTGAACAAATGTGATAGAATTTCGCTGGATTCTTATATTAACCAAAATATAAAATGATCTAATCGGGTCTCTGATTGCCCTATCATAGAAGTTTAATAGTGCATTTTACTCGCCATTCCACGCGCCTTAAGTTGCCGCCTAGCCAGTACGCTATCTGAAATAGGAGCTACGTAAGTTGAACAAATGTCACAGAATTACGCTGAATTCTTATGTTAACCGTAATATAAAATGATCTAATCGGGTCTCTGTTTGCCTTATCCTAGAAGTTTAAGAGTGCATTTTACTCGCCATTTCATGCGCTTTGAGATGCCGCTTAGCCCAATACGCTATCTGAAATAGGAGCGACGTAAATTGAACAAATGTGATAGAATTTCGCTGAATTCTTATATTAACCAAAATATAAAATGATCTAATCGGTTCTCTGATTGCCCTACCCTAGAAGTTTAATAGTGCATTTTACTCGCCATTTCATGCGCTTTGAGATGCCGCTTAGCCCAATACGCTATCTGAAATAGGAGCGACGTAAATTAAACAAATGTGATAGAACTTCGCTGAATTCTTATATTAACCATAATATAAAATGATCTAATCGGGTCTCTGATTGCCCTACCCTAGAAGTTTAATAGTGCATTTTACTCACCATTCCACGCGCTTTCAGTTGCCGCCTAGCCCAGTACGCTATCTGAAATAGGAGCTACGTAAGTTGAACAAATGTCACAGAATTACGCTGAATTCTTATATTAACCGTAATATAAAATGATCTAATCGGGTCTCTGTTTGCCTTATCCTAGAAGTTTAATAGTGCATTTTACTCGTCAATTCATACGCTTTGCGATGCCGCTTAGCCCAATAAGCTATCTGAAATAGGAGCGACGTAAATTGAACAAAAGTGATACAATTTCGCTGAATTCTTATATTAACCAAAATATAAAATGATCTAATCGGGTCTCTGATTGCCCTATCATAGAAGTTTAATAGTGCATTTTACTCGACATTCCACGCGCTTTAAGATGCCGCCTATCCCAGTACGCTATCTGAAATAGGAGCTGCGTAAGTTGAACAAATGTGATAGAATTTCTGTGAATCCTTATATTAACCTTAATGTAAAATGATCTAATCGGGTCTCTGTTCGCCCTACCATAGAAGTCTAATGGTGCATTTCACTCGCCATTTCATGCGCTTTGTGATGCCGCTTAGCCCAATACGCTATCTAAAATAGGAGCGACGTAAGTGGAACAAATGTGATAGAATTACGCTGAATTCTTATATTAACCGTAATATAAAATGATCTAATCGGGTCTCTGATTGCCCTACCCTAGAAGTTTCATAGTGCATTTTACTCGACATTTCATGCGGTTTGAGATGCCGCCTAGCCCAATACGCTATCTGAAATAGGAGCGACGTAAATTAAACGAATGTGATAGAACTTCGCTGAATTCTTATATTAACCATAATATAAAATGATCTAATCGGGTCTCTGATTGCCCTACCCTAGAAGTTTAATAGTGCATTTTACTCGCCATTTCATGCGCTGTTAGATGCCGCTTAGCCCAATACGCTATCTGAAATAGGAGCGACGTAAATTGAACAAATGTGATAGAACTTCGCTGAATTCTTATATTAACCGTAATATAAAATGATCTTATCGGGTCTCTGATTGCCCCACCCTAGAAGTTAATAGTGCATTTTACTCGCCCTTTCGTGCGCTTTGAGATGCCGCTTAGCCCAATACGCTATCTGAAATAGGAGCGACGTAAGTTGAACAAATGTGATAGAATTTCGCTGAATTCTTTTATTAACCATAATGTAAAATGATCTAATCGGGTCTCTGTTTGCCCTACCCTAGAAGTTTAATAGTGCATTTCACTCGTCATTTCATGCGCTTTGAGATGCCGCTTAGCCGAATACGCTAACTGAAATAGGAGCGACGTAAATTGAACAAATGTGATAGAATTTCCCTGAAATCTTATATTAAACAAAATATAAAATGATCTAATCAGGTCTCTGATTGACCTATCATAGAAGTTAAGTAGTGCATTTTACTCGCCATTCCACGCGCTTTAAGATGCCGCCTAGCCCAGTACGCTATCTGAAATAGGAGCGACGTAAGTTGAACAAATGTGATAGAATTTCGCTGAATTCTTTTATGAACCATAATGTAAAATGATCTAATCGGGTCTCTGTTCGCCATAGCCTAGAAGTTTATAGCGCATTTTATTCGCCATTTCATGCGCTTTGAGATGCCGCTTAGCTCAATACGCTATCTGAAATAGGAGCGACGTAAATTGAACAAATGTGATAGAATTTCCCTGAAATCTTTTATTATACAAAATATAAAATGATCTAATCGGGTCTCTGATTGCCCTACCATAGAAGTTTAGTAGTGCATTTTACTCGCCATTCCACGCGCTTTAAGCTGTCGCCTAGCCCAGTACGCTATCTAAAATAGGAGCGGCGTAAGTGGAACAAATGTGATAGAATTACGCAGAACTCTTATATTAACCGTAATATAAAATGATCTAATCGGGTCTCTGTTTGCCTTATCCTAGAAGTTTAGTATTGCATTTTACTCGCCATTTCATGCGCTTTGAGATGCCGCTTAGCCCAATACGCTATTTGAAATACGAGCGACGTAAATTGAACAAATGTGATAGAATTACGCTGAATTCTTATATTAACCGTAATATAAAATGATCTAATCGGGTCTCTGTTTGGCTTATCCTAGAAGTTTAATGGTGCATTTTACTTGCCATTTCATGCGCTTTGAGATGCCGCCTAGCCCAGTACGCTATCTGAAATAGGAGCCACGTAAATTGAACAAATGTGATAGAATTTCTGTGAATCCTTATATTAACCTTAATGTAAAATGATCTAATCGGGTCTCTGTTCGCCCTACCATAGAAGTCTAATGGTGCATTTCACTCGCCATTTCATGCGCTTTGAGATGCCGCTTAGCCCAATACGCTATCTAAAATAGGAGCGACGTAAGTGGAACAAATGTGATAGAATTACGCTGAATTCTTATATTAACCGTAATATAAAATGATCTAATCGGGTCTCTGTTTGCCTTATCCTAGAAGTTTAGTATTGCATTTTACTCGCCATTTCATGCGCTTTGAGATACCGCTTAGCCCAATACGCTATCTGAAATAGGAGCGACGTAAATTGAACAAATGTGATAGAATTTCCGTGAATTCTTATATTAACCTTAATGTAAAATGATCTAATCGGGTCTCTGTTCGCCCTACCATAGAAGTCTAATAGTGCATTTCACTCGCCATATCATGCGCTTTGAGATGCCGCTTAGCCCAATACGCTATTTGAAATACGAGCGACGTAAATTGAACAAATGTGATAGAATTACGCTGTATTCTTATATTAACCGTAATATAAAATGATCTAATCGGGTCTCTGTTTGGCTTATCCTAGAAGTTTAATGGTGCATTTTACTCGCCATTTCATGCGCTTTGAGATGCCGCATATCCCAATACGCTATCTGAAATAGGAGCGACGTAAATTGAACAAATGTGATAGAATTTCGCTGAATTCTTAAATTAACCATAATATGAAATGATCTAATCGGGTCTCTGTTTGTCCTACCCTAGAAGTTTAATAGTGCATTTTACTCGCCATTTCATGCGCTTTGAGATGCCGCATAGCCCAATACGCTATCTGAAATAGGAGCGACGTAAATTGAACAAATGTGATGGAATTTCCGTGAATCCTGATATTAACCTTAATGTAAAATGATCTAATCGGGTCTCTGTTCGCCCTACCATAGAAGTCTAATAGTGCATTTCACTCGGCATTTCATGCGATTTGAGATGCCGCCTAGCCCAGTACGCTATCTGAAATAGGAGCGAAGTAAGTTGAACAAATTTGATAGAATTACGCTGAATTCTTATACTAACCGTAATATAAAATGATCTAATCGGGTCTCTGTTTGCCTTATCCTAGAAGTTTAATAGTGTATTATACTCGCCATTTCATGCGCTTTGCGATGCCGCTTAGGCCAGTACGCTATCTGAAATAGGAGCGACGTATATTGAACAAATGTGATAGAATTTCGTTGAATTCTTATATTAACCAAAATATAAAATGATCTAATCAGGTCTCTGCTTGCCCTACCCTAGAAGTTTAATAGTGCATTTTATTCGTCATTTCATGCGCTTTGAGATGCCGCTTAGCCAAATTCGCTATCTGAAATAGGAGCGACGTAAATTGAACAAATGTGATAGAATTTCGCTGAATTCTTATATTAACCAAAATATAAAATGATCTTATCGGGTCTCTGATTGCCCTATCATAGAAGTTTAATAGTGCATTTTACTCGCCATTCCATGCGCTTTAAGATGCCGCGAAGCCCAGTACGCTATTTGAAATTGGAGCGACGTAAATTGAACAAATGTGACAGAATTTTGCTGACATCTTAAATTAACCATAATATAAAATGATCTAATCGGGTCTCTGTTTGCCCTACCCTACAAGTTTAGCAGTGCATTTTGCTCGCCATTTCATGCGCTTTGAGATGGCGCTTAGCCCAATAAGCTATCTGAAATAGGAGCGACGTAAATTGAACAAATGTGATAGAATTACTCTGAATTCTTATATTAACCGTAATATAAAATGACCAAATCGGGTCTCTGTTTGCCTTATCCTAGAAGTTTAATAGTGCATTTCACTCGCCATTTCATGCGCTTTGAGATGCCGCTTAGCCCAATACGCTATCTGAAATAGGAGCAACGTAAATTGAACAAATGTGATAGAATTTCGCTGAATTCTTATATTAACCAAAATATAAAATGATCTAATCGGTACTCTGATTGCCCTATCATAAAAGCTTAGCAGTGCATTTTACTCGCCCTTCCACGCGCTTTAAGATGCCGCCTAGCCCACTACGCTATCTGAAATAGGAGCGACGTAAGTTGAACAAATGTGATAGAATTACGCTGAATTCTTATATTAACCGTAATATAAAATGATCTAATCGGGTCTCTGTTTGCCTTATCATAGAAGTTTAATAGTGCATTTCACTCGTCATTTCATGCGCTTTGAGATGCATCTTAGCCCAATAAGCTATCTGAAATAGGAGCGACGTAAATTGAACGAATGTGATAGAATTTCGCTGACTTCTTATATTAACCAAAATATAAAATGATCTAATCGGGTCTCTGATAGCACTATCATAGAAGTTTAAGAGTGCATTTTACTCGCCATTCCACGCGCTTTAAGATGCCGCCTAGCCCGGAATGCTATCTGAAATAGGAGCGACGTAAGTTGAACAAATGTGATAGAATTACGCTGAATCCTTATATTAACCGTAATATAAAATGATCTAATCGGGTCTCTGTTTGCCTTATCCTAGAAGTTTAATAGTGCATTTTACTCGCCATTTCATGCGCATTGGAATGCCGCTTAGCCCAATACGCTATCTGAAATAGGAGCGACGTAAATTGAACAAATGTGATAGAGTTTCGCTGAATTCTTGAATTAACCATAATATGAAATGACCTAATCGGGTCTCTGTTTGCCCTACCCTAGAAGTTTAATAGAGCATTTTACTCGTCATTTCATGCGCTTTGAGATGCCGCCTTGCCAGTACGCTATCTGAAATAGGAGCGACGTAAATTGAACAAATGTGATAGAATTTCGCTGAATTCTTTTATTTACCATAATGTTAAATGATCTAATCGGGTCTCTGTTCGCCCTAGCGTAGAAGCTTAATAGTGCATTTTATTCGTCATTTCATGCGCTTTGAGATGCCGCTTAGCCCAATACGCTATCTGATATAGGAGCGACGTAAATTGAACAAACGTGATAGAATTTCCCTGAATACTTATATTAACCTTAATGTAAAATGATCTAATCGGGTCTCTGTTCGCCCTACCCTAGAAGTTTAATAGTGCATTTCACTCTCCATTTCATGCGCTTTGAGATGCCGCTTAGCCCAATATGCTATCTGCAATAGGAGCGACGTAAATAGAACAATTGTGATAGAATTTCGCTGAATTCTTATATTAACCAAAATATAAAATGATCTAATCGGCTCTCTGATTGCCGTATCATAGAAGTTTAGTAGTGCATTTTACTCGCCATTCTTCGCGTTTTAAGATGCCGCCTAGCCCAGTACGCTAGCTGAAACAGGAACGACGTAAATTGAACAAATGTGATAGAATTTCCCTGAATACTTATATTAACCTTAATATAAATTGATCTAATCGGGTCTCTGTTTGCCCTACCCTAGAAGTTTAATAGTGCATTTTACTCGCCATTTCATGCGCTTTGAGATGCCGCCTAGCCCGGTACGCTATCTGAAATAGGAGCGACGTAAGTTGAACAAATGTGATAGAATTACGCTGAATTCTTATATTAACCATAATGTAAAATGTTCTAATCGGGTCTCTGTTCGCCCTACCCAAGAAGATTAATAGTGCATTTCACTCGTCAGTTCATGCGCTTTGAGATGCCGCTTAGCCCAGTACGCTATCTGAAATAGGAGCGATGTAAATAGAACAAATGTGATAGATTTTCGAAGAATTCTTGAATTAACCATAATATAAAATGATCTAATCAGGTCTCTGTTCGCCCTAGCCTAGAAGTTTAATAGTGAATTTTATTCGCCATTTCATGCGCTTTGAGATGCCGCTTAGCCCAATACGCTATCTGAAATAGGAGCGACGTAAATTGAACAAATGTGATAGAATTTCCATGAAATCTTATATTAAACAAAATATAAAATGATCTAAACGGGACTCTGATTGCCCTATCATAGAAGTTTAGTAGTGCATTTTACTCGCCCTTCCACGCGCTTTAAGATGCCGCCTAGCCCAGTACACTATCTGAAATAGGAGCGATGTATGTTGAACAAATGTGATATAATTACGCTGAATTCTTATATTAACCGTAATATTAAATGATCTAATCGGGTCTCTGTTTGCCTCACCCTAGAAGTTTAATAGTGCATTTTACTCGCCATTTCATGCGCTTAGAGATGCCGCTTAGCCCAATACGCTATCTGCAACATGAGCGACGTAAATTGAACAAATGTGATAGAATTTCGCTGAATTCTTAAATTAACCATAATATAAAATGATCTAACCGGGTCTCTGTTTGCCCTACCCTAGAAGTATAATAGTACATTTTACTCGCCATTTCTTGCGCTTTGCGATGCCGCTTAGCCCAATACGCCATCTGAAATATCAGCGACGTAAATTGAACAAATGTGATAGAACTTCGCTGAATTCTTATATTAACCGTAACATAAAATGATCTTATCGGGTCTCTGATTGCCCCACCCTAGAAGTTTAATAGTGCATTTTACTCGCCCTTTCGTGCGCTTTGAGATGTCGCTTAGCCCAATACGCTATCTGAAATAGGAGCGACGTAAATTGAACAAATGTGATAGAATTTCGCTGAATTCTTATATTAACCAAAATATGAAATGATCTTATCGGGTCTCTGATTGCCCTACCCTAGAAGTTTAATAGTGCATTTTACTCGCCCTTTCGTGCGCTGTGAGATGCCGCTTAGCCCAATACGCTATCTAAAATAGGAGCGACGTAAATTGAACAAATGTGATAGAATTTCGCTGGATTCTTATATTAACCAAAATATAAAATGATCTAATCGGGTCTCTGATTGCCCTATCATAGAAGTTTAATAGTGCATTTTACTCGCCATTCCACGCGCCTTAAGTTGCCGCCTAGCCCAGTACGCTATCTGAAATAGGAGCTACGTAAGTTGAACAAATGTCACAGAATTACGCTGAATTCTTATGTTAACCGTAATATAAAATGATCTAATCGGGTCTCTGTTTGCCTTATCCTAGAAGTTTAAGAGTGCATTTTACTCGC
This sequence comes from Macropis europaea, assembly GCA_916610135.2. NCBI lineage: Eukaryota > Metazoa > Arthropoda > Insecta > Hymenoptera > Melittidae > Macropis > Macropis europaea. The sequence continues at coordinate 123,151 of CAKAJE020001854.1, forward strand.
CATTTCATGCGCTTTGAGATGCCGCTTAGCCCAATACGCTATCTGAAATAGGAGCGACGTAAATTGAACAAATGTGATAGAATTTCGCTGAATTCTTATATTAACCAAAATATAAAATGATCTAATAGGTTCTCTGATTGCCCTACCCTAGAAGTTTAATAGTGCATTTTACTCGCCATTTCATGCGCTTTGAGATGCCGCTTAGCCCAATACGCTATCTGAAATAGGAGCGACGTAAATTAAACAAATGTGATAGAACTTCGCTGAATTCTTATATTAACCATAATATAAAATGATCTAATCGGGTCTCTGATTGCCCTACCCTAGAAGTTTAATAGTGCATTTTACTCACCATTCCACGCGCTTTCAGTTGCCGCCTAGCCCAGTACGCTATCTGAAATAGGAGCTACGTAAGTTGAACAAATGTCACAGAATTACGCTGAATTCTTATATTAACCGTAATATAAAATGATCTAATCGGGTCTCTGTTTGCCTTATCCTAGAAGTTTAATAGTGCATTTTACTCGTCAATTCATACGCTTTGCGATGCCGCTTAGCCCAATAAGCTATCTGAAATAGGAGCGACGTAAATTGAACAAAAGTGATACAATTTCGCTGAATTCTTATATTAACCAAAATATAAAATGATCTAATCGGGTCTCTGATTGCCCTATCATAGAAGTTTAATAGTGCATTTTACTCGACATTCCACGCGCTTTAAGATGCCGCCTATCCCAGTACGCTATCTGAAATAGGAGCTGCGTAAGTTGAACAAATGTGATAGAATTTCTGTGAATCCTTATATTAACCTTAATGTAAAATGATCTAATCGGGTCTCTGTTCGCCCTACCATAGAAGTCTAATGGTGCATTTCACTCGCCATTTCATGCGCTTTGTGATGCCGCTTAGCCCAATACGCTATCTAAAATAGGAGCGACGTAAGTGGAACAAATGTGATAGAATTACGCTGAATTCTTATATTAACCGTAATATAAAATGATCTTATCGGGTCTCTGATTGCCCCACCCTAGAAGTTTAATAGTGCATTTTACTCGCCCTTTCGTGCGCTTTGAGATGCCGCTTAGCCCAATACGCTATCTGAAATAGGAGCGACGTAAGTTGAACAAATGTGATAGAATTTCGCTGAATTCTTTTATTAACCATAATGTAAAATGATCTAATCGGGTCTCTGTTTGCCCTACCCTAGAAGTTTAATAGTGCATTTCACTCGTCATTTCATGCGCTTTGAGATGCCGCTTAGCCGAATACGCTAACTGAAATAGGAGCGACGTAAATTGAACAAATGTGATAGAATTTCCCTGAAATCTTATATTAAACAAAATATAAAATGATCTAATCAGGTCTCTGATTGACCTATCATAGAAGTTAAGTAGTGCATTTTACTCGCCATTCCACGCGCTTTAAGATGCCGCCTAGCCCAGTACGCTATCTGAAATAGGAGCGACGTAAGTTGAACAAATGTGATAGAATTACGCTGCATTCTTATATTAACCGTAATATAAAATGATCTAATCGGGTCTCTGTTTGCCTTATCCTAGAAGTTTAGTATTGCATTTTACTCGCCATTTCATGCGCTTTGAGATGCCGCTTAGCCCAATACGCTATTTGAAATACGAGCGACGTAAATTGAACAAATGTGATAGAATTACGCTGAATTCTTATATTAACCGTAATATAAAATGATCTAATCGGGTCTCTGTTTGGCTTATCCTAGAAGTTTAATGGTGCATTTTACTTGCCATTTCATGCGCTTTGAGATGCCGCCTAGCCCAGTACGCTATCTGAAATAGGAGCCACGTAAATTGAACAAATGTGATAGAATTTCTGTGAATCCTTATATTAACCTTAATGTAAAATGATCTAATCGGGTCTCTGTTCGCCCTACCATAGAAGTCTAATGGTGCATTTCACTCGCCATTTCATGCGCTTTGAGATGCCGCTTAGCCCAATACGCTATCTAAAATAGGAGCGACGTAAGTGGAACAAATGTGATAGAATTACGCTGAATTCTTATATTAACCGTAATATAAAATGATCTAATCGGGTCTCTGTTTGCCTTATCCTAGAAGTTTAGTATTGCATTTTACTCGCCATTTCATGCGCTTTGAGATACCGCTTAGCCCAATACGCTATCTGAAATAGGAGCGACGTAAATTGAACAAATGTGATAGAATTTCCGTGAATTCTTATATTAACCTTAATGTAAAATGATCTAATCGGGTCTCTGTTCGCCCTACCATAGAAGTCTAATAGTGCATTTCACTCGCCATATCATGCGCTTTGAGATGCCGCTTAGCCCAATACGCTATTTGAAATACGAGCGACGTAAATTGAACAAATGTGATAGAATTACGCTGTATTCTTATATTAACCGTAATATAAAATGATCTAATCGGGTCTCTGTTTGGCTTATCCTAGAAGTTTAATGGTGCATTTTACTCGCCATTTCATGCGCTTTGAGATGCCGCATATCCCAATACGCTATCTGAAATAGGAGCGACGTAAATTGAACAAATGTGATAGAATTTCGCTGAATTCTTAAATTAACCATAATATGAAATGATCTAATCGGGTCTCTGTTTGTCCTACCCTAGAAGTTTAATAGTGCATTTTACTCGCCATTTCATGCGCTTTGAGATGCCGCATAGCCCAATACGCTATCTGAAATAGGAGCGACGTAAATTGAACAAATGTGATGGAATTTCCGTGAATCCTGATATTAACCTTAATGTAAAATGATCTAATCGGGTCTCTGTTCGCCCTACCATAGAAGTCTAATAGTGCATTTCACTCGGCATTTCATGCGATTTGAGATGCCGCCTAGCCCAGTACGCTATCTGAAATAGGAGCGAAGTAAGTTGAACAAATTTGATAGAATTACGCTGAATTCTTATACTAACCGTAATATAAAATGATCTAATCGGGTCTCTGTTTGCCTTATCCTAGAAGTTTAATAGTGTATTATACTCGCCATTTCATGCGCTTTGCGATGCCGCTTAGGCCAGTACGCTATCTGAAATAGGAGCGACGTATATTGAACAAATGTGATAGAATTTCGTTGAATTCTTATATTAACCAAAATATAAAATGATCTAATCAGGTCTCTGCTTGCCCTACCCTAGAAGTTTAATAGTGCATTTTATTCGTCATTTCATGCGCTTTGAGATGCCGCTTAGCCCAATTCGCTATCTGAAATAGGAGCGACGTAAATTGAACAAATGTGATAGAATTTCGCTGAATTCTTATATTAACCAAAATATAAAATGATCTTATCGGGTCTCTGATTGCCCTATCATAGAAGTTTAATAGTGCATTTTACTCGCCATTCCATGCGCTTTAAGATGCCGCGAAGCCCAGTACGCTATCTGAAATTGGAGCGACGTAAATTGAACAAATGTGACAGAATTTTGCTGACATCTTAAATTAACCATAATATAAAACGATCTAATCGGGTCTCTGTTTGCCCTACCCTACAAGTTTAGCAGTGCATTTTGCTCGCCATTTCATGCGCTTTGAGATGGCGCTTAGCCCAATAAGCTATCTGAAATAGGAGCGACGTAAATTGAACAAATGTGATAGAATTACTCTGAATTCTTATATTAACCGTAATATAAAATGACCAAATCGGGTCTCTGTTTGCCTTATCCTAGAAGTTTAATAGTGCATTTCACTCGCCATTTCATGCGCTTTGAGATGCCGCTTAGCCCAATACGCTATCTGAAATAGGAGCAACGTAAATTGAACAAATGTGATAGAATTTCGCTGAATTCTTATATTAACCAAAATATAAAATGATCTAATCGGGACTCTGATTGCCCTATCATAAAAGCTTAGCAGTGCATTTTACTCGCCCTTCCACGCGCTTTAAGATGCCGCCTAGCCCACTACGCTATCTGAAATAGGAGCGACGTAAGTTGAACAAATGTGATAGAATTACGCTGAATTCTTATATTAACCGTAATATAAAATGATCTAATCGGGTCACTGTTTGCCTTATCATAGAAGTTTAATAGTGCATTTCACTCGTCATTTCATGCGCTTTGAGATGCATCTTAGCCCAATAAGCTATCTGAAATAGGAGCGACGTAAATTGAACAAATGTGATAGAATTTCGCTGAATTCTTTTATTAACCAAAATATAAAATGATCTAATCGGGACTCTGATTCCCTATCATAGAAGTTTAGTAGTGCATTTTACTCGCCCTTCCACGCGCTTTAAGATGCCGCCTAGCCCAGTACGCTATCTGAAATAGGAGCGACGTAAGTTGAACAAATGTGATAGAATTACGCTGAATTCTTATATTAACCGTAATATAATATGATCTAATCGGGTCTCTGTTTGCCTTACCCTAGAAGTTTAATAGTGCATTTTACTCGCCATTTCATGCGCTTTGAGATGCCGCTTAGCCCAATACGCATCTGAAATAGGAGCGACGTAAATTGAACAAATATGTTAGAATTACGCTGAATTCTTATATTAACCGTAATATAAAATCATCTAATCGGGTCTCTGTTTGCCTTACCCTAGAAGTTTAATGGTGCATTTTACTCGCCATCTCATGCGCTTTTAGATGCCGCTTAGCCCAATACGCTATCTGCAATAGGAGCGACGTCCATTGAACAAATGTGATGGAATTTCGCTGAATTCTTAAATTAACCATAATATCAAATGATCTAATCGGGTCTCTGTTTGCCCTATCATAGATGTTTAATAGTGCATTTCACTCGTCATTTCATGCGCTTTGAGATGCCGCCTAGCCCAGTACGCTATTTGAAATAGGAGCGACGTAAGTTGAACAAATGTGATAGAATTACGCTCAATTATTATATTAACCGTAATATAAAATTATCTAATCGGGTCTCTGTTTGCCCTACCCTAGAAGTTTAATAGTGCACTTTGCTCGCCATTTCATGCGCTTTGAGATGGCGCTTAGCCCAATACGCTATCTGAAATAGGAGCGACGTAAATTGAACAAATGTGATAGAATTTCCCTGAATTCTTATATACACCTTAATGTAAAATGATCTAATCGGGTCTTTGTTCGCCCTACCCTAGAAGTTTAATAGTGCATTTCACTCGCCATTTCATGCGCTTTGAGATGGCGCTTAGCCCAATACGCTATCTGAAATAGGAGCGACGTAAATTGAACAAATGTGATAGAATTTCCCTGAATTCTTATATACACCTTAATGTAAAATGATCTAATCGGGTCTTTGTTCGCCCTACCCTAGAAGTTTAATAGTGCATTTCACTCGCCATTTCATGCGCTTTGAGATGCCGCTTAGCCCAATAAGCTGTCTGAAATAGGAGCGACGTAAATTGAACAAATGTGATAGAATTTCGCTGAATTCTTATATTAACCTTAATGTAAAATGATCTAATCGTGTCTCTGGTCGCCCTACCCTAGAAGTTTAATACTGCATTTTACTCGTCATTTCATGCGCTTTGAGTTGCCGCTTAGCCCAATGCGATATCTGGAATAGGAGCGAGGTAAATTGAACAAATGTGATAGAATTTTGCTGAATTCTTAAATTAACCATAATATAATATGATCTAATCGGGTCTCTGTGTGCCCTACCCTATAAGTTTAGTAGTGCATTTTACTCACCCTTCCACGCGCTTTAAGATGCCGCCTAGCCCAGTACGCCATCTGAAATAGGAGCGACGTAAGTTGAACAAATGTGATAGAATTACGCTGAATTCTTATATTAACCGTAATATAAAATGATCTAATCGGGTCTCTGTTTGCCTTATCATAGAAGTTTAATAGTGCATTTCACTCGTCATTTCATGCGCTTTGAGATGCATCTTAGCCCAATAAGCTATCTGAAATAGGAGCGACGTAAATTGAACAAATGTGATAGAATTTCGCTGAATTCTTTTATTAACCAAAATATAAAATGATCTAATCGGGACTCTGATTCCCTATCATAGAAGTTTAGTAGTGCATTTTACTCGCCCTTCCACGCGCTTTAAGATGCCGCCTAGCCCAGTACGCTATCTGAAATAGGAGCGACGTAAGTTGAACAAATGTGATAGAATTACGCTGAATTCTTATATTAACCGTAATATAATATGATCTAATCGGGTCTCTGTTTGCCTTACCCTAGAAGTTTAATAGTACATTTTACTCGCCATTTCATGCGCTTTGAGATGCCGCTTAGCCCAATACGCATCTGAAATAGGTGCGACGTAAATTGAACAAATATGTTAGAATTACGCTGAATTCTTATATTAACCGTAATATAAAATCATCTAATCGGGTCTCTGTTTGCCTTACCCTAGAAGTTTAATGGTGAATTTTACTCGCCATCTCATACGCTTTTAGATGCCGCTTAGCCCAATACGCTATCTGCAATAGGAGCGACGTCCATTGAACAAATGTGATGGAATTTCGCTGAATTCTTAAATTAACCATAATATCAAATGATCTAATCGGGTCTCTGTTTGCCCTATCATAGATGTTCAATAGTGCATTTCACTCGTCATTTCATGCGCTTTGAGATGCCGCCTAGCCCAGTACGCTATTGGAAATAGGAGCGACGTAAGTTGAACAAATGTGATAGAATTACGCTCAATTATTATATTAACCGTAATATAAAATTATCTAATCGGGTCTCTGTTTGCCCTACCCTAGAAGTTTAATAGTGCACCTTGCTCGCCATTTCATGCGCTTTGAGATGGCGCTTAGCCCAATACGCTATCTGAAATAGGAGCGACGTAAATTGAACAAATGTGATAGAATTTCCCTGAATTCTTATATACACCTTAATGTAAAATGATCTAATCGGGTCTTTGTTCGCCCTACCCTAGAAGTTTAATAGTGCATTTCACTCGCCATTTCATGCGCTTTGAGATGGCGCTTAGCCCAATACGCTATCTGAAATAGGAGCGACGTAAGTTGAACAAATGTGATAGAATTTCCCAGAATTCTTATATACACCTTAATGTAAAATGATCTAATCGAGTCTTTGTTCGCCCTACCCTAGAAGTTTAATAGTGCATTTCACTCGCCATTTCATGCGCTTTGAGATGCCGCTTAGCCCAATAAGCTGTCTGAAATAGGAGCGACGTAAATTGAACAAATGTGATAGAATTTCGCTGAATTCTTATATTAACCTTAATGTAAAATGATCTAATCGGGTCTCTGGTCGCCCTACCCTAGAAGTTTAATACTGCATTTTACTCGTCATTTCATGCGCTTTGAGTTGCCGCTTAGCCCAATGCGATATCTGGAATAGGAGCGAGGTAAATTGAACAAATGTGATAGAATTTTGCTGAATTCTTAAATTAACCATAATATAATATGATCTAATCGGGTCTCTGTGTGCCCTACCCTATAAGTTTAGTAGTGCATTTTACTCACCCTTCCACGCGCTTTAAGATGCCGCCTAGCCCAGTACGCTATCTGAAATAGGAGCGACGTAAGTTGAACAAATGTGATAGAATTACGCTGAATTCTTATATTAACCGTAATATAAAATGATCTAAACGGGCCTCTGTTCGCCCTACCATAGAAGTTTAACAGAGCATTTTACTCGCCATTTCATGCGGTTTGAGATGCCGCTTAGCCCAGTACGCTATCTGAAATAGGAGCGACGTAAATTGAAAAACGTGATAGAATTTCCCTGAATTCTTATATTAACCTTAATGTAAAATGATCTAATCGGGTCTCTGTTCGCCCTACCATAGAAGTTTAATAGTGCATTTCACTCGCCATTTCATGCGCTTTGAGATGCCGCTTAGCCCAATACGGTATCTGAAATAGGAGTGACGTAAATAGAACAATTGTGATAGAATTTCGCTGAATTCTTAAATTAACCAATATATAAAATGATCTAATCGGGTCTCTGATTGCCCTACCAAAGAAGTTTAATGGTGCATTTTACTCGCCAATCCACGCGCTTTACGATTCCGCCTAGCCCAGTACTCTATCTGAAATAGGAGCGACGTAAATTGAACAAATGTGATAGAATTTGGCTGAATTCTTAAATTAACCATAATATAAAATGATCTAATCGGGTCTCTGATTGCCCTACCCTAGAAGTTTAATAGTGCATTTTACTCGCCATTTCATGGGCTTTGAGATGGCGCTTAGCCCAATACGCTATATGAAATAGGAGCGACGTAAATTGAACAAATGTGATAGAATTTCCCTGAAATCTTATATTAAACAAAATATAAAATAATCTAAACGGGACTCTGATTGCCCTATCATAGCAGTTTAGTAGTGCATTTTACTCGCCATTCCACGCGATTTAAGATGCCACCTAGCCCAGTACGCTATCTGAAATAGGAGCGACGTAAGTTGAACAAATGTGATAGAATTACGCTGAATTCTTATATTAACCATAATATGAAATGATCTAATCGGGTCTCTGTTTGTCCTACCCTAGAAGTTTAATAGTGCATTTTACTCGCCATTTCATGCGCTTTGAGATGCCGCATAGCCCAATACGCCATCTGAAATAGGAGCGACGTAAGTTGAACAAATGCGATAGAATTTCGCTGAATTCTTTTATTAACCATAATGTAAAATGATCTGATCGGGGCTCTGTTCGCCCTAGCCTAGAAGTTTAATAGTGCATTTTATTCGCCACTTCATGCGCTTTGAGATGCCGCTTAGCCGAGTTCGCTATCTGAAATAGGAGCGACGTAAATTGAACAAATGTGATAGAATTTCGCTGAATTCTTATATTAACCAAAATATAAAATGATCTAATCGGGTCTCTGATTGCCCTATCATAGAAGTTTAATAGTGCATTTTACTTGCCATTCCACGCGCTTTAAGATGCCGCCTAGCCCAGTACGCTATCTGAAATAGCAGCGACGTAAGTTGAACAAATGTGATAGAATTTCGCTGAATTCTTTTATTAACCATAATGTAAAATGATCTGATCGGGGCTCTGATCGCCATAGCCTAGAAGTTTAATAGTGCATTTTATTCGCCATTTCATGCGCTTTGAGATGCCGCTTAGCCGAGTTCGCTATCTGAAATAGGAGCGACGTAAATTGAACAAATGTGATAAAATTTCCCTGAAATCTTATATTAAACAAAATATAAAATGATCTAATCGGGTCTCTGGTTGCCCTATCATAGAAGTTTAATAGTGCATTTCACTCGTCATTTCATGCGCTTTGTGATGCCGCTAAGCCCAATAAGCTATCTGTAATAGGAGTTACGTAAATTGAACAAATGTGATAAAATTTCGCTGAATTCTTATGTTAACCAAAATATAAAATGATCTAATCGGGTCTCTGATTGCCCTATCATAGAAATTTAATAGTGCAGTTTACTTGACATTCCACGCGCTTTAAGATGCCGCCTAGCCCTGTACGCTATCTGAAATAGGAGCGACGTAAATTGAACAAATGTGATAAAATTTCCCTGAAATCTTATATTAACCAAAATGTAAAATGATCTAATCGGGTCTCTGTTCGCCCTAGCCTAGAAGTTTAATAGTGCATTTTAGTCGCCATTTCATGCGCTTTGAGATGCCGCCTAGCCCAGTACGCTATCTGAAATAGGAGCGACGTAAATTGAACAAATGTGATAGAATTTCCGTGAATACTTATATTAACCTTAATGTAAATGATCTAAACGGGCCTCTGTTCGCCCTACCATAGAAGTCTAATAGTGCATTTCACTCGCCATTTCATGCGCTTTGAGATGCAGCCTAGCCCAGTACGCTATCTGAAATAGGAGCGACGTAAGTTGAACAAATGTGCTGGAATTACGCTGCATTCTTATATTAACCGTAATATAAAACGATCTAATCGGGTCTCTGTTTGGCTTATCCTAGAAGTTTAACAGCGCGTTTTACTCGCCATTCCACGCGCTTTAAGAAGCCGCCTTGCGCAGTATGCTATCTGAAATAGGTGCGACGTAAGTTGAACAAATGTGATAGAATTTCGCTGAATTCTTAAATTAACCATAATATAAAATGATCTAATCGGGTCTCTGTTTGCGTTATCCTAGAAGTTTAATAGTGCATTATACTCGCCATTTCATGCGCTTTTAGATGCCGCCTAGCCCAGTACGCTATCTGAAACAGGAGCGACGTAAATTGAACAAATGTGATAGAATTTCCGTGAATTCTTATATCAACCTTAATGTAAAATGATCTAATCGGGTCTCTGTTCGCCCTACCATAGAAGTCTAATAGTGCATTTCACTCGCCATTTCATGCGCTTTGAGATGCCGCCCATCCCAGTACGCTATCTGAAATAGGAGCGACGTAAGTTGAACAAATGTGATAGAATTACGCTGCATTCTCATATTAAGCGTAATATAAAATGATCTAATCGGGTCTCTGTTTGCCTTATCCTAGAAGTTTAATAGCGCGTTTTACTCGCCACTCCACGCGCTTTAAGATGCCGCCTAGCCCAGTATGCTATCTGAAATAGGAGCGACGTAAATTGAACAAATGTGATAGAATTTCGCTGAATTCTTAAATTAACCATAATATAATATGATCTAATCGGGTCTCTGTGTGCCCTACCCTATAAGTTTAGTAGTGCATTTTACTCACCCTTCCACGCGCTTTAAGATGCCGCCTAGCCCAGTACGCTATCTGAAATAGGAGCGACGTAAGTTGAACAAATGTGATAGAATTACGCTGAATTCTTATATTAACCGTAATATAAAATGATCTAAACGGGCCTCTGTTCGCCCTACCATAGAAGTTTAACAGAGCATTTTACTCGCCATTTCATGCGGTTTGAGATGCCGCTTAGCCCAGTACGCTATCTGAAATAGGAGCGACGTAAATTGAAAAACGTGATAGAATTTCCCTGAATTCTTATATTAACCTTAATGTAAAATGATCTAATCGGGTCTCTGTTCGCCCTACCATAGAAGTTTAATAGTGCATTTCACTCGCCATTTCATGCGCTTTGAGATGCCGCTTAGCCCAATACGCTATCTGAAATAGGAGTGACGTAAATAGAACAATTGTGATAGAATTTCGCTGAATTCTTAAATTAACCAATATATAAAATGATCTAATCGGGTCTCTGATTGCCCTACCAAAGAAGTTTAATGGTGCATTTTACTCGCCAATCCACGCGCTTTACGATTCCGCCTAGCCCAGTACTCTATCTGAAATAGGAGCGACGTAAATTGAACAAATGTGATAGAATTTGGCTGAATTCTTAAATTAACCATAATATAAAATGATCTAATCCGGTCTCTGATTGCCCTACCCTAGAAGTTTAATAGTGCATTTTACTCGCCATTTCATGGGCTTTGAGATGGCGCTTAGCCCAATACGCTATATGAAATAGGAGCGACGTAAATTGAACAAATGTGATAGAATTTCCCTGAAATCTTATATTAAACAAAATATAAAATAATCTAAACGGGACTCTGATTGCCCTATCATAGCAGTTTAGTAGTGCATTTTACTCGCCATTCCACGCGATTTAAGATGCCACCTAGCCCAGTACGCTATCTGAAATAGGAGCGACGTAAGTTGAACAAATGTGATAGAATTACGCTGAATTCTTATATTAACCATAATATGAAATGATCTAATCGGGTCTCTGTTTGTCCTACCCTAGAAGTTTAATAGTGCATTTTACTCGCCATTTCATGCGCTTTGAGATGCCGCATAGCCCAATACGCCATCTGAAATATGAGCGACGTAAGTTGAACAAATGCGATAGAATTTCGCTGAATTCTTTTATTAACCATAATGTAAAATGATCTGATCGGGGCTCTGTTCGCCCTAGCCTAGAAGTTTAATAGTGCATTTTATTCGCCACTTCATGCGCTTTGAGATGCCGCTTAGCCGAGTTCGCTATCTGAAATAGGAGCGACGTAAATTGAACAAATGTGATAGAATTTCGCTGAATTCTTATATTAACCAAAATATAAAATGATCTAATCGGGTCTCTGATTGCCCTATCATAGAAGTTTTATAGTGCATTTTACTTGCCATTCCACGCGCTTTAAGATGCCGCCTAGCCCAGTACGCTATCTGAAGTAGCAGCGACGTAAGTTGAACAAATGTGATAGAATTTCGCTGAATTCTTTTATTAACCATAATGTAAAATGATCTGATCGGGGCTCTGATCGCCATAGCCTAGAAGTTTAATAGTGCATTTTATTCGCCATTTCATGCGCTTTGAGATGCCGCTTAGCCGAGTTCGCTATCTGAAATAGGAGCGACGTAAATTGAACAAATGTGATAAAATTTCCCTGAAATCTTATATTAAACAAAATATAAAATGATCTAATCGGGTCTCTGGTTGCCCTATCATAGAAGTTTAATAGTGCATTTCACTCGTCATTTCATGCGCTTTTTGATGCCGCTAAGCCCAATAAGCTATCTGTAATAGGAGTGACGTAAATTGAACAAATGTGATAAAATTTCGCTGAATTCTTATGTTAACCAAAATATAAAATGATCTAATCGGGTCTCTGATTGCCCTATCATAGAAATTTAATAGTGCAGTTTACTTGACATTCCACGCGCTTTAAGATGCCGCCCAGCCCTGTACGCTATCTGAAATAGGAGCGACGTAAATTGAACAAATGTGATAAAATTTCCCTGAAATCTTATATTAACCAAAATGTAAAATGATCTAATCGGGTCTCTGTTCGCCCTAGCCTAGAAGTTTAATAGTGCATTTTAGTCGCCATTTCATGCGCTTTGAGATGCCGCCTAGCCCAGTACGCTATCTGAAATAGGAGCGACGTAAATTGAACAAATGTGATAGAATTTCCGTGAATACTTATATTAACCTTAATGTAAAATGATCTAAACGGGCCTCTGTTCGCCCTACCATAGAAGTCTAATAGTGCATTTCACTCGCCATTTCATGCGCTTTGAGATGCAGCCTAGCCCAGTACGCTATCTGAAATAGGAGCGACGTAAGTTGAACAAATGTGCTGGAATTACGCTGCATTCTTATATTAACCGTAATATAAAATGATCTAATCGGGTCTCTGTTTGCCTTATCCTAGAAGTTTAACAGCGCGTTTTACTCGCCACTCCACGCGCTTTAAGATGCCGCCTAGCCCAGTATGCTATCTGAAATAGGAGCGACGTAAATTGAACAAATGTGATAAAATTTCCCTGAAATCTTATATTAAACAAAATATAAAATGATCTAATCGGGTCTCTGATTGCCCTATCATCGAAGTTTAATAGTGCATTTCACTCGTCATTTCATGCGCTTTGTGATGCCGCTAAGCCCAATAAGCTATCTGTAATAGGAGCGACGTAAATTGAACAAATGTGATAGAATTTCGCTGAATTCTTATGTTAACCAAAATATAAAATGATCTAATCGGGTCTCTGATTGCCCTATCATAGAAATTTAATAGTGCAGTTTACTTGACATTCCACGCGCTTTAAGATGCCGCCTAGCCCAGTACGCTATCTGAAATAGGAGCGACGTAAATTGAACAAATGTGATAAAATTTCCCTGAAATCTTATATTAAACAAAATATAAAATGATCTAATCGGGTCTCTGATTGCCCTATCATAGAAGTTTAATAGTGCATTTCACTCGTCATTTCATGCGCTTTAAGATGCCGCCAAGCCCAGTACGCTATCTGAAATAGGAGCGACGTAAATTGAACAAATGTGATAGAATTGTGCTGAATTCTTAAATTAACCATAATATAAAATGATCTAATCGGGTCTCTGATTGCCCTATCATAGAAATTTAATAGTGCAGTTTATTTGACATTCCACGCGCTTTAAGATGCCGCCTAGCCCAGTATGCTATCTGAAAAAGGAGCGACGTAAATTGAACAAATGTGATAGAATTTCGCTGAATTCTTAAATTAACCATAATATAAAATGATCTCATCGGGACTCTGTCTGACCGACCCTAGAGGTTTGATAGTGCATTTTACTCGCCATTTCATGCGCTTTGAGATGCCGCTTAGCCCAATACGCTATCTGAAATAGGAGCGACAGAAGTTGAACAAATGTGATAGAATTTCGCTGAATTTTTTTATTAACCATAATGTAAAATGATCTGATCGGGTCTCAGTTCGCCCTAGCATACAAGTTTAATAGTGCATTTTATTCGCCACTTCATGCGCTTTGAGATGCCGCTAAGCCCAATAAGCTATCTGAAATAGGAGCGACGTAAATTGATCAAATGTGATCGAATTTCGCTGAATTCTTAAATTAACCATAATATAAAATGATCTCATCAGGACTCTGTTTCACCTACCCTAGAAGTTTAATAGTGCATTTTACTTGCCATATCATGCGCTTTGAGATGCCGCTTAGCCCAATACGCTATCTGAAATAGGAGCGACGTAAATTGAACAAATGTGATAGAATTTCGCTGAATTCTTATATTAACCAAAATATAAAATGATCTAATCGGGTCTCTGATTGCCCTATCATAGAAGTTTAATAGTGCATTTTACTTGCCATTCCACGCGCTTTAAGATGCCGCCTAGCCCAGTACGCTATCTGAAATAGCAGCGACGTAAGTTGAACAAATGTGATAGAACTTCGCTGAATTCTTTTATTAACCATAATGTAAAATGATCTGATCGGGGCTCTGATCGCCATAGCCTAGAAGTTTAATAGTGCATTTTATTCGCCATTTCCTGCGCTTTGAGATGCCGCTTAGCCGAGTTCGCTATCTGAAATAGGAGCGACGTAAATTGAACAAATGTGATAAAATTTCCCTGAAATCTTATATTAAACAAAATATAAAATGATCTAATCGGGTCTCTGATTGCCCTATCATCGAAGTTTAATAGTGCATTTCACTCGTCATTTCATGCGCTTTGTGATGCCGCTAAGCCCAATAAGCTATCTGTAATAGGAGCGACGTAAATTGAACAAATGTGATAGAATTTCGCTGAATTCTTATGTTAACCAAAATATAAAATGATCTAATCGGGTCTCTGATTGCCCTATCATAGAAATTTAATAGTGCAGTTTACTTGACATTCCACGCGCTTTAAGATGCCGCCTAGCCCAGTACGCTATCTGAAATAGGAGCGACGTAAATTGAACAAATGTGATAAAATTTCCCTGAAATCTTATATTAAACAAAATATAAAATGATCTAATCGGGTCTCTGTTCGCCCTACCATAGAAGTCTAATAGTGCATTTCACTCGCCATTTCATGCGCTTTGAGATGCCGCCTATCCCAGTACGCTATCTGAAATAGGAGCGACGTAAGTTGAACAAATGTGATAGAATTACGCTGCATTCTCATATTAAGCGTAATATAAAATGATCTAATCGGGTCTCTGTTTGCCTTATCCTAGAAGTTTAATAGCGCGTTTTACTCGCCACTCCACGCGCTTTAAGATGCCGCCTAGCCCAGTATGCTATCTGAAATAGGAGCGACGTAAATTGAACAAATGTGATAGAATTTCGCTGAATTCTTAAATTAACCATAATATAATATGATCTAATCGGGTCTCTGTGTGCCCTACCCTATAAGTTTAGTAGTGCATTTTACTCACCCTTCCACGCGCTTTAAGATGCCGCCTAGCCCAGTACGCTATCTGAAATAGGAGCGACGTAAGTTGAACAAATGTGATAGAATTACGCTGAATTCTTATATTAACCGTAATATAAAATGATCTAAACGGGCCTCTGTTCGCCCTACCATAGAAGTTTAACAGAGCATTTTACTCGCCATTTCATGCGGTTTGAGATGCCGCTTAGCCCAGTACGCTAACTGAAATAGGAGCGACGTAAATTGAAAAACGTGATAGAATTTCCCTGAATTCTTATATTAACCTGAATGTAAAATGATCTAATCGGGTCTCTGTTCGCCCTACCATAGAAGTTTAATAGTGCATTTCACTCGCCATTTCATGCGCTTTGAGATGCCGCTTAGCCCAATACGCTATCTGAAATAGGAGTGACGTAAATAGAACAATTGTGATAGAATTTCGCTGAATTCTTAAATTAACCAATATATAAAATGATCTAATCGGGTCTCTGATTGCCCTACCAAAGAAGTTTAATGGTGCATTTTACTCGCCAATCCACGCGCTTTACGATTCCGCCTAGCCCAGTACTCTATCTGAAATAGGAGCGACGTAAATTGAACAAATGTGATAGAATTTGGCTGAATTCTTAAATTAACCATAATATAAAATGATCTAATCGGGTCTCTGATTGCCCTACCCTAGAAGTTTAATAGTGCATTTTACTCGCCATTTCATGGGCTTTGAGATGGCGCTTAGCCCAATACGCTATATGAAATAGGAGCGACGTAAATTGAACAAATGTGATAGAATTTCCCTGAAATCTTATATTAAACAAAATATAAAATAATCTAAACGGGACTCTGATTGCCCTATCATAGCAGTTTAGTAGTGCATTTTACTCGCCATTCCGCGCGATTTAAGATGCCACCTAGCCCAGTACGCTATCTGAAATAGGAGCGACGTAAGTTGAACAAATGTGATAGAATTACGCTGAATTCTTATATTAACCATAATATGAAATGATCTAATCGGGTCTCTGTTTGTCCTAGCCTAGAAGTTTAATAGTGCATTTTATTCGCCATTTCATGCGCTTTGAGATGCCGCTTAGCCGAGTCCGCTATCTGAAATAGGAGCGACGTAAATTGAACAAATGTGATAAAATTTCCCTGAAATCTTATATTAAACAAAATATAAAATGATCTAATCGGGTCTCTGATTGCCCTATCATCGAAGTTTAATAGTGCATTTCACTTGTCATTTCATGCGCTTTGTGATGCCGCTAAGCCCAATAAGCTATCTGTAATAGGAGCGACGTAAATTGAACAAATGTGATAGAATTTCGCTGAATTCTTATGTTAACCAAAATATAAAATGATCTAATCGGGTCTCTGATTGCCCTATCATAGAAATTTAATAGTGCAGTTTACTTGACATTCCACGCGCTTTAAGATGCCGCCTAGCCCAGTACGCTATCTGAAATAGGAGCGACGTAAATTGAACAAATGTGATAAAATTTCCCTGAAATCTTATATTAAACAAAATATAAAATGATCTAATCGGGTCTCTGATTGCCCTATCATAGAAGTTTAATAGTGCATTTCACTCGTCATTTCATGCGCTTTAAGATGCCGCCAAGCCCAGTACGCTATCTGAAATAGGAGCGACGTAAATTGAACAAATGTGATAGAATTTTGCTGAATTCTTAAATTAACCATAATATAAAATGATCTAATCGGGTCTCTGATTGCCCTATCATAGAAATTTAATAGTGCAGTTTACTTGACATTCCACGCGCTTTAAGATGCCGCCTAGCCCAGTATGCTATCTGAAAAAGGAGCGACGTAAATTGAACAAATGTGATAGAATTTCGCTGAATTCTTAAATTAACCATAATATAAAATGATCTCATCGGGACTCTGTCTGACCTACCCTAGAAGTTTGATAGTGCATGTTACTCGCCATTTCATGCGCTTTGAGATGCCGCTTAGCCCAATACGCTATCTGAAATAGGAGCGACAGAAGTTGAACAAATGTGATAGAATTTCGCTGAATTTTTTTATTAACCATAATGTAAAATGATCTGATCGGGTCTCAGTTCGCCCTAGCATACAAGTTTAATAGTGCATTTTATTCGCCACTTCATGCGCTTTGAGATGCCGCTAAGCCCAATAAGCTATCTGAAATAGGAGCGACGTAAATTGATCAAATGTGATAGAATTTCGCTGAATTCTTAAATTAACCATAATATAAAATGATCTCATCAGGACTCTGTTTCACCTACCCTAGAAGTTTAATAGTGCATTTTACTTGCCATATCATGCGCTTTGAGATGCCGCTTAGCCCAATACGCTGTCTGAAATAGGAGCGACAGAAGTTGAACAAATGTGATAGAATTTCGCTGAATTCTTTTATTAACCATAATGTAAAATGATCTGATCGGGTCTCTGTTCGCCCTAGCCTACAAGTTTAATAGTGCATTTTATTCGCCACTTCATGCGCTTTGAGATGCCGCTTAGCCGAGTTCGCTATCTGAAATAGGAGCGACGTAAATTGAACAAATGTGATAGAATTTCGCTGAATTCTTATATTAACCAAAATATAAAATGATCTAATCGGGTCTCTGATTGCCCTATCATAGAAGTTTAATAGTGCATTTTACTTGCCATTCCACGCGCTTTAAGATGCCGCCTAGCCCAGTACGCTATCTGAAATAGCAGCGACGTAAGTTGAACAAATGTGATAGAACTTCGCTGAATTCTTTTATTAACCATAATGTAAAATGATCTGATCGGGGCTCTGATCGCCATAGCCTAGAAGTTTAATAGTGCATTTTATTCGCCATTTCATGCGCTTTGAGATGCCGCTTAGCCGAGTTCGCTATCTGAAATAGGAGCGACGTAAATTGAACAAATGTGATAAAATTTCCCTGAAATCTTATATTAAACAAAATATAAAATGATCTAATCGGGTCTCTGATTGCCCTATCATCGAAGTTTAATAGTGCATTTCACTCGTCATTTCATGCGCTTTGTGATGCCGCTAAGCCCAATAAGCTATCTGTAATAGGAGCGACGTAAATTGAACAAATGTGATAGAATTTCGCTGAATTCTTATGTTAACCAAAATATAAAATGATCTAATCGGGTCTCTGATTGCCCTATCATAGAAATTTAATAGTGCAGTTTACTTGACATTCCACGCGCTTTAAGATGCCGCCTAGCCCAGTACGCTATCTGAAATAGGAGAGACGTAAATTGAACAAATGTGATAAAATTTCCCTGAAATCTTATATTAAACAAAATATAAAATGATCTAATCGGGTCTCTGATTGCCCTATCATAGAAGTTTAATAGTGCATTTCACTCGTCATTTCATGCGCTTTAAGATGCCGCCAAGCCCAGTACGCTATCTGAAATAGGAGCGACGTAAATTGAACAAATGTGATAGAATTTCGCTGAATTCTTAAATTAACCATAATATAAAATGATCTAATCGGGTCTCTGATTGCCCTATCATAGAAATTTAATAGTGCAGTTTACTTGACATTCCACGCGCTTTAAGATGCCGCCTAGCCCTGTACGCTATCTGAAATAGGAGCGACGTAAATTGAACAAATGTGATAGAATTACGCTGCATTCTCATATTAAGCGTAATATAAAATGATCTAATCGGGTCTCTGTTTGCCTTATCCTAGAAGTTTAATAGCGCGTTTTACTCGCCACTCCACGCGCATTAAGATGCCGCCTAGCCCAGTATGCTATCTGAAATAGGAGCGACGTAAATTGAACAAATGTGATAGAATTTCCCTGAATACTTATATTAACCTTAATGTAAAATGATCTAATCGGGTCTCTGTTTGCCCTACCCTAGAAGTTTAATAGTGCATTTTACTCGCCATTTCATGCGCTTTGAGATGGCGCTTAGCCCAATACGCTATATGAAATAGGAGCGACGTAAATTGAACAAATGTGATAGAATTTCCCTGAAATCTTATATTAAACAAAATATAAAATGATCTAAACGGGACTCTGATTGCCCTATCATAGCAGTTTAGTAGTGCATTTTACTCGCCATTCCACGCTCTTTAAGATGCCACCTAGCCCAGTACACTATCTGAAATAGGAGCGACGTAAGTTGAACAAATGTGATAGAATTACGCTGAATTCTTATATTAACCGTAATATAAAATGATCTAATCGGGTCTCTGTTTGCCCTACCCTACAAGTTTAGCAGTGCATTTTACTCGCCATTTCATGCGCTTTGAGATGCCGCTTAGCCCAGTACGCTATCTGAAATAGGAGCGACGTAAATTGAAAAACGTGATAGAATTTCCCTGAATTCTTATATTAACCTTAATGTAAAATGATCTAATCGGGTCTCTGTTCGCCCTACCATAGAAGTTTAATAGTGCATTTCACTCGCCATTTCATGCGCTTTGAAATGCCGCTTAGCCCAATACGCTATCTGAAATAGGAGTGACGTAAATAGAACAATTGTGATAGAATTTCGCTGAATTCTTAAATTAACCAAAATATAAAATGATCTAATCGGGTCTCCGATTGCCCTATCAAAGAAGTTTAATGGTGCATTTTACTCGCCAATCCACGCGCTTTACGATTCCGCCTAGCCCAGTACGCTATCTGAAATAGGAGCGACGTAAATTGAACAAATGTGATAGAATTTCGCTGAATTCTTATAATAATCTTAATGTAAAATGATCTAATCGGGTCTTTGTTCGCCCAACCCTAGAAGTTTAATAGTGCATTTCACTCGTCATTTCATGCGCTTTGAGATGCCGCTTAGCCCAATACGCTATCTGAAATAGGAGCAACGTAAATTGAACAAATGTGATAGAATTTCGCTGAATTCTTATATGAACCAAAATATAAAATGATCTAATCGGGACTCTGATTGCCCTATCATAGAAGTTTAGTAGTGCATTTTACTCGCCCTTCCACGAGCTTTAAGATGGCGCCTAGCCCAATACGCTATCTGAAATAGGAGCGACGTAAATTGAACAAATGTGAGAGAATTACGCTGCATTCTTATATTAACCGTATTATAAAATGATCTTATCGGGTCTCCGTTTGCCCTACCCTAGAAGTTTAACAGTGCATTTTACTCGCCATTTCTTGCGCTTTGAGATGCCGCTTAGCCCAATACGCTATCTGAAATACCAGCGACGTAAATTGAACAAATGTGATAGAATTTCGCTGAATTCTTAAATTAACCATAATATAAAATGATCTCATCGGGACTCTGTCTGACCTACCCTAGAAGTTTGATAGTGCATGTTACTCGCCATTTCATGCGCTTTGAGATGCCGCTTAGCCCAATACGCTATCTGAAATAGGAGCGACAGAAGTTGAACAAATGTGATAGAATTTCGCTGAATTTTTTTATTAACCATAATGTAAAATGATCTGATCGGGTCTCAGTTCGCCCTAGCATACAAGTTTAATAGTGCATTTTATTCGCCACTTCATGCGCTTTGAGATGCCGCTAAGCCCAATAAGCTATCTGAAATAGGAGCGACGTAAATTGATCAAATGTGATAGAATTACGCTGAATTCTTATATTAACCGTAATATAAAATGATCTAATCGGGTCTCTGTTTGCCCTACCCTACAAGTTTAGCAGTGCATTTTACTCGCCATTTCATGCGCTTTGAGATGCCGCTTAGCCCAGTACGCTATCTGAAATAGGAGCGACGTAAATTGAAAAACGTGATAGAATTTCCCTGAATTCTTATATTAACCTTAATGTAAAATGATCTAATCGGGTCTCTGTTCGCCCTACCATAGAAGTTTAATAGTGCATTTCACTCGCCATTTCATGCGCTTTGAAATGCCGCTTAGCCCAATACGCTATCTGAAATAGGAGTGACGTAAATAGAACAATTGTGATAGAATTTCGCTGAATTCTTAAATTAACCAAAATATAAAATGATCTAATCGGGTCTCCGATTGCCCTATCAAAGAAGTTTAATGGTGCATTTTACTCGCCAATCCACGCGCTTTACGATTCCGCCTAGCCCAGTACGCTATCTGAAATAGGAGCGACGTAAATTGAACAAATGTGATAGAATTTCGCTGAATTCTTATAATAATCTTAATGTAAAATGATCTAATCGGGTCTTTGTTCGCCCAACCCTAGAAGTTTAATAGTGCATTTCACTCGTCATTTCATGCGCTTTGAGGTGCCGCTTAGCCCAATACGCTATCTGAAATAGGAGCAACGTAAATTGAACAAATGTGATAGAATTTCGCTGAATTCTTATATGAACCAAAATATAAAATGATCTAATCGGGACTCTGATTGCCCTATCATAGAAGTTTAGTAGTGCATTTTACTCGCCCTTCCACGAGCTTTAAGATGGCGCCTAGCCCAATACGCTATCTGAAATAGGAGCGACGTAAATTGAACAAATGTGAGAGAATTACGCTGCATTCTTATATTAACCGTATTATAAAATGATCTTATCGGGTCTCCGTTTGCCCTACCCTAGAAGTTTAACAGTGCATTTTACTCGCCATTTCTTGCGCTTTGAGATGCCGCTTAGCCCAATACGCTATCTGAAATATCAGCGACGTAAATTGAACAAATGTGATAGAATTACGCTGAATTCTTATATTAACCGTAATATAAAATGATCTAATCGGCTCTCTGATTGCCCTACCCTAGAAGTTTAACAGTGCATTTTACTCGCCATTTCATGCGGTTTGAGATGCCGCTTAGCCCAATACGCTATCTGAAATAGTAGCGACGTAAATTGAAAAACGTGATAGAATTTCCCTGAATTCTTATATTAACCGTAATATAAAAAGATCAAATCGGGTCTCTGTTTGCCTTATCCTAGAAGTTTAATAGTGCATTTCACTCGTCATTTCATGCGCTTTGAGATGCCTCTTAGCCCAATAAGCTATCTGAAATAGGAGCGACGTAAATTGAACAAATGTGATAGAATTTTTCTGAATTCTTAAATAAACCATAATATGAAATGATCTAATCGGGTCACTGTTTGCCCTACCCTAGAAGTTTAACAGTGCATTTTACTCGCCATTTCATGCGCTTTGAGATGCCGCTTAGCCCAATACGCTATCTGAAATAGGAGCGATGTAACTTGAACAAGCGTGATAGAATTTCCCTGAATTCTTATATTAACCTTAATGTAAAATGATCTAATCGGTTCTCTGTTCGCCCTACCCTAGAAGATTAATAGTGCATTTCACTCGTCATTTCATGCGCTTTGAGGTGCCTCTTAGCCCAATAAGCTATCTGAAATAGGAGCGACGTAAATTGAACAAATGTGATAGAATTTTTCTGAATTCTTAAATAAACCAAAATATGAAATGATCTAATCGGGTCTCCGTTTGCCCTTCCCTAGAAGTTTAACAGTGCATTTTACTCGCCATTTCATGCGCTTTGAGATGCAGCTTAGCCCAATACGCTATCTGAAATAGGAGCGACGTCCATTGAACAAATGTGACAGAATTTCGCTGAATTCTTATATTAACCAAAATATAAAATGATCTAATCGGGACTCTGATTGCCCTATCACAGAAGTTTAGTAGTGCATTTTACTCGCCGTTCCACAGGCTTTAAGATGCCGCCTAGCCCAATACGCTATCTGAACTAGGAGCGACGTAAATTGAACAAATGTGAGAGAATTACGCTGAATTCTTATATTAACCGTATTATAAAATGATCTAATCGGGTCTCTGTTTGCCCTACCCTACAAGTTTAGCAGTGCATTTTACTCGCCACTTTATACGCTTTGAGATGCCGCTTAGCCCAATACGCTATCTGAAATAGGAGCGACGTAAATTGAACAAATGTGATAAAATTTCCCTGATTTCTTATATTAACCTTAATGTAAAATGATCTAATCGGGTCTCCGTTCGCCCTACCCTAGAAGTTTAATACTGCATTTCACTCGTCATTTCATGCGCTTTGAATTGCCGCTTAGCCCAATACGATATCTGAAATAGGAGCGATGTAAATTGAACAAATGTGATAGAATTTTGCTGAATTCTTAAATTAACCATAATATAAAATGATCTTATCGGGTCTCCGTTTGCCCTACCCTAGAAGTTTAACAGTGCATTTTACTCGCCATTTCTTGCGCTTTGAGATGCCGCTTAGCCCAATACGCCATCTGAAATATCAGCGACGTAAATTGAACAAATGTGATAGAATTACGCTGAATTCTTATAATAACCGTAATATAAAATGATCAAATCGGGTCTCTGTTTGCCTTATCCTAGAAGTTTAATAGTGCATTTCACTCGTCATTTCATGCGCTTTGAGATGCCTCTTAGCCCAATAAGCTATCTGAAATAGGAGCGACGTAAATTGAACAAATGTGATAGAATTTTTCTGAATTCTTAAATAAACCATAATATGAAATGATCTAGTCGGGTCACTGTTTGCCCTACCCTAGAAGTTTAACAGTGCATTTTACTCGCCATTTCATGCGCTTTGAGATGCCGCTTAGCCCAATACGCTATCTGAAATAGGAGCGATGTAACTTGAACAAACGTGATAGAATTTCCCTGAATTCTTATATTAACCTTAATGTAAAATGATCTAATCGGTTCTCTGTTCGCCCTACCCTAGAAGTTTAATAGTGCCTTTCACTCGTCATTTCATGCCCTTTGAGATGCCGCTTAGCCCAATAC